>JAQIWI010000437.1:0-32415 GCA_034698825.1 Deuterosminthurus bicinctus | reverse complement strand
ATACATTACAGGGCAGATGTACCGTTTGAATTTCTCCTGAGAGCTCTACTTATTTTTTCTCCAGCCCAGCCATATAGTAGTTGAGGCAGGTATTATGTGGACTCTGATAAAGGGAATGTGGACTGCTTTTAGACTTTGTGGGAATTATTATTGTTACTCTTCCAGTACCCCATTGCAGGTTGTGACAAGAAGGCAGGGGAAAGAATGGTGGCATTATGTGGTTGACTGACTGAGTGGCTGCCATTAGAAAGTATTTATGAACTTCAGCATTGTCAGTGAGTCTCTATTGAATCCGAATACGTTGCACCTGTACCAACACCCACTCGTCTCTTTCTCTCTCTTAACTCCAGTACCTGCTTATCTGTAGTGTAAATTGAATTCTTCAATTTCTTTTCCTGCTTTTTCTGTCGCCTCCACCTTCTTCTCTGTTGTCCCTTTGTTCGTCACCTTGAGCGTAGACGCTTACAGCCTTTCGTATCTCCCGTGGAAATGGCTCTCAGCATTTCCTCCCAAATAGACTGCATCTGTTGACTTCCACCACTCACTCTGCCTTTAAGTTAATATTGTGGATATGCCTTCCCTCCTTTTCACAGCTGTACGTACTCCTTTCGGGGAACACCTCCCCACACATACACATCTGTCTCCCACAGCCAGAATCTTTCATTCTTTTCCAACAATCTACTCCAGCTCAGACCTACTTAGTCTCAATCTAAATTGAATTCTCTTGTCCTAGCTGTCCTTTAAATTTCTCTAGATGGAGAAGGGGAATCTTTTGTTACAAGAAGAAAAGTCAAAGGAGAAGAGGATTGATGAATCACCCAGACTGATGGGAGGAAAATGAAGAGGAGAGACTACACACATTATTCCTCCATTGAATGTAAAACTTTTACCATCATCCTTTCCCTCAATCTTTTGGTCGGAACATGATGTACTTTAATCCGTGAACTGAGAAATTTATCATTGTGGAGTGTTTGTGAGAAGATGAGATGCGAGGGCATCACATGATGCATTATCGTTATGTGATGTTCGTCGTAAGGAGAAATATCAAACTTGTCCTTTCCCCATGAGAGTCACGTAAATGGACTACGGGTAAATAACCATGGGAATAGGGAGGAGAATGTTACGAGCCACTTCTCTTGCAAAATGACTCCATTTTCTCCAACAGAATATCTTCTGGGCTATTATTCAAGCCGTTCCAAAAGCAATCTCTCAGGTGGTTTTTGGGCTATCCTCGTCATATTTCTATTTATCAGAATGAGGACGTTACGTCGACAACAACTAAGCTCATCATGGGATATATACACCTAACGCAAGGACGTCAAAAGGCCAATTAAAGGAACAGGAATAATTTCCCGTCGTTCTCATCACCACCATCATCATCATCATCATTACAACACTACTACAAGCTCCCCAGTACATTTGCAAAGGTTGCGGAGACGAGGAGAGAGTCGTGAATAGCTCCGTTAGTACACTCCGTCACACGGAGACACACGTGGAGTAATTACTCCGGCTGTAATACAGGCAGTATGTGTTAGATTCCAGTGTTTCATCTAAGAGAACACGTAAAGCCTCTAGTGCGTAGCTAGCCTGTGTCATTTCAGGCGCATTAACTCTAAGTAAGAAGCACTATACATCCTGGCCGTGAACAAATGATGACGCCGTTGTAATCTCCACACTGACATCTTGAAATATGGAGGCGAGCAGAACAAACAGTCACAGAGAAAGCGAGACGAGTGGTGAACAAGCTGGAAATTTGTTACACTTACTTCACCCATGTACCCTTTGAGATAGTACTTAATGTATAGAGAGTTGCCTTACAACTATTCTGAGCCTTCGTATGTACGACAGGGATTGAGGTGAGCACGAAAGGAAGCTATTTTAGCGAGCTACTTACGGGTCTACCGCAACAAACTGATTCAGTAGTGTCGATTAAAATGTAATCATTCGCCTAAGAAGAGATTCACTGTGTCTAGTTGACAACCAGGTGACGACAATATGAAAGTTTCAGATGAAAACCTCCTCCATGGAAACTTGATGAGGATCTATTTGTAGGGCTGGGAAGAGCTTCAGGCTGAATTCGCACAATGGAAAATAGAACTGAAATTGAAGTTGACGGCAGAGCCTTTTTCCTGTCGGTAACCTAAGACGGCTGACCAGAGCTGTGTTGAAGGTGAACTGAGTTTGTTTTTTCCTCTTCCCTTATCAATAATTTCGATGTAAGTCTGCGCGTCTTCTAAAGATTCGCCTGACGTGACTACTCTTTGTTTGTCACTTATGTTACGACCTAAATTTAGTCAATGAACTTCTCTATAGCTGTACACAACTCTCTATGTACATGTCATGAAATGATTGAGAGTCCTGAGAGTCTAGAATGGATCTTTGCTAAGGGGCTTCTAAACATGTTTAACATGAGTTTATCCAACTACATTATCCAGTTTAATGTATACACAGAAGTACGGAGCTTATCGTTCTGAATATACACGCAGTCTTTACAGTTGAATGGAACTCTTTTCTTTTCCCAAGTGTCCTGTTTTATGTATTCTAAACAGACTTGGAATGTGAAGCATACTATATAAGAATTCTATTATTTAAATCCCTCGTCCCCCAGTATGAGACCCGAAGAGCGAGCGAGGAAGGATATAGGAGAAAGTAGAGGAAATTTCATTACGTCTCCTATTGTCAGAGACAGGATGAAAATTGTCCAGCACGTCCCGTCCAAAAACCACATTGGGATTCATTCTCACTTCCCAGAACTCCCAGTCGTAAAAATTCAATGTGATGGAGTGTACAAGTGAAATCAAGGTTTTTTCCTTACATCATCACCAACGCACTATCCCTCTGTTTCATTCATAGAAGTCTTCCAGGCGTTGAATTGTGGCAGGAGGTAGAAGAAATGGACGAGGAGTCAGTATTGGAGCAGCAAGAGACATGGGATGATAATGACTTGTTGGCAAGCGATGGTTAACGAATGTTGTTACCATCCGTCGTCCTCTTCCAGGTACGATGAATATGTCTACGGCGCATTGAAACTGAGTGGGATGTGTAGCCTATATACGTGCATGCATTATTGCGTTGCTTGCACGACCAAAAGTTAGCAACGATCCTTTGGCCTGTTTTGTCCTTGTTTTATTTTGTGTGAAGTTATAATGCTGATCTTGATGGCGGATCACCCCCGTCGTCTTATTTTCCTGCAGCGTCTATCAGCATCCTCGACCATTCTTCGGAAAAATACCCTTATAGATAGGAACAGAGGAGACCTTAATCATGTAGTTAGCTCAGACATGGTCTTTTCAGGTCGACGCCTGGGCTGAGGTGATAGATTGAATTTCCCTGATACCGCCTCAATTGTGCTGTCACGCATTCTTGAGTTGTAATCGAACGGAGCGAGGAATTTGTAGCCTGTCATCCCAGCTGGACCGGAATGATTACTGCGGCATGAATGGGTTGGACTCATGACTCCGGTCGTACTGGACACAGGCGGGAATTGGAATACACAGTCTGAGTCTCCATCCATTGAGTGATGAGATGTGATCCGGCTAAATGAAGGTTCCGAATTCCTCCCTCGTGTCCACATTATCGGTGGAGGACTTCGCACAAGTCGGGCGTGCACCTCGGCCAGAGTTAGTGGATCTCTTGAACCCCCCAAGTTTTCCTGCAAATCAGCATAGCAGCACCAGTTGCAGTGAGGAAATTTAATTTCAACTTTCACCAGTACTCGCAACAGCATCATCATTCTGAAAAGACTTAGAAGGGAAGACATGAAGAAAATCCGATGTTTCACGCTCCGTTGGCTTTCACCAGAGGCTTTCCCCTGGGTATCTTACATGGAGAAGACACACCCACGATCTGAGGAAGAAGCTCAGAGCAATAATCTCTCTTAACGAGCTACCATGGAGTTTTATACTCATATCTTACACACATACAGGTATGATTTCTAAGCATCTGCCACGGATCAGCATATGCACATATAAATGCATACGGAAAAGGAAACGGTGAAAACTTTACCTTCCTGCATGTCACATTGTACACGCCTAAGAAGAATTCCTCTCCTACATTCCCATTTTCAACGTTCGTACTACTAATTCTCATGTGAAAGGTTTCTCCCTTGGTGGTTCTATTTGAGTTTTCCATAGTAGGCCCATGTACACACGCAAACCCTTTAGGAGCTTTTTGCCGCTTTAGCTACTAGAAATTTTCTCATTGGAGTTTAGCAACCGTGAAATGTGTTCCACTATCTGAGGCTCTTTAACGGTCTTAGCAGAATAAAAAATTAGACTGAGCATTTTGATTTTATAGCTTTGCAAAACATAAAAACAAGCTAAACTCTAGCTACTAAACTCCTTCCCAAATAGGCACAAACTGTAGTGCATTGTGTAGGTAAGTGACTCAAGTGAAAACTAATTTAGTTGAAGAGGATGAATTAGAGAGCTCTTGTAAATCAAAGGATACAAATCCAAGTACCGTTGCACTATCACAATATCCCCTCTTAAATAATTCAGGGAGGATGATTACAATTATTGTGCTGCTACAGTCTGGAGTGAGAAATGAAATGAGGTGGAAGATTTGCGCTTCGCTGCGCCTGCGGCCAAAAGGTTTTCTCCCACCTGACTATTAACTTAAATCTGCTTCTATGTGAGTAATACTACTACTACGCTACCACATGAAAACTTGCAAATTTTCCTAGGCTTATGCTGCCTGGTAAAAGTTTGAAAAGGAGAACTTTCTCTCACACAACATTTACCCAGCAGCTGTTTTATTGTATGATTAATAATTGGAAGAGTTTCCTCCATATCTTTCAGCCTATTTGCGTGTGAAGCAGAATGTGAAATGGGCCTGTCATCGTGGGGAACATATGAGAATCCGGAGGAAATCACTCGGCGTTTTATTTGTTCGTTCTTGTTCGATGAAAGGAGTGGGATCCGACACGCGCGTGGTAATATGTGTGCATAAAATTGTAAACAAATCTTACTTTCGCCATCAGATGTTTCTCTTCGTACTCGCTACAGTCATCACTTTCGTTGAGGCACTCACGACTGGCAAGAACCTGCGGAATCAAATAAGTTTTGCATTACAAAACTGAATATTTCAATTCAGCTTGACTTGACTTCCTCTTTCCTTCTTCCACTCTAACCACACATACTCAAGTAACCAGCCCACTCAATCCCACTAAAACCGAAGCGAGTTCCTCCACTCATTATTCCAGACTCCTTAACGATGCTTCGTACTATTCAGGACTCCCACACATACAG
Organism: Deuterosminthurus bicinctus; assembly: GCA_034698825.1. Lineage (NCBI taxonomy): Eukaryota > Metazoa > Arthropoda > Collembola > Symphypleona > Bourletiellidae > Deuterosminthurus > Deuterosminthurus bicinctus. The sequence goes on along the minus strand of JAQIWI010000437.1, from coordinate 27,166 downwards.
GCAGACCATGGACGGAATATAATTATTCTTGAGTCTCAGAATTTAGGAGAAAAGTTGAGCAAGAATGCTCATTGGCCCTCGTTAAACAATTTGTAAGGCACAGCAGGAGTGTATGAGAGGCTATTGAGATCTAATTATTCCGCCCTGACTTGGGTTTTCGTATGAATGCACAACCTAATTTTCCTAACAACTTGTGGACGACGTCACGTGCCTATTCATTTCCTTCATTATTAAGTATGTAGGACTGCTTTGTAGTTCTTAATAACTTCTAAAATGACCACCTGTATCACCGCGTCTGCAGATACACAATGAAAAAAGGCAAATTTCAGACTTTCTTTAGAAATTTTCAAGGGAACTCAAATAAGTGTACAACAACCCAGGCTCCTTTCGGACTTGACATATGACGCCCTCTTTTTCTTCCATCGGGACAAAACGGCTGAATTTCTATCAATAACTAAGTATGGACATGAATCGAGCTGCTGAAAGCTATGTTCTATCATCAAATATGCGAGTCATTAAACATTAAGGGTACTTGAAAGAGGCTTTCTCTCAGGCATTAAACTCAGCCTGAATAACAGCAAGGAACTACAAGGAAAACAGGGAAAACTATAGAGGTGGAAAAAGGTAACTGGACTCTTAGAACTCCTTGTACTCAGATAAAGCATCTGTACACCACAAACCCTTTCCGTCCACATGCGCTTGAATGAGGGCACGAGAGGATCTTGCTCCTGTAATCTCTCGACAATGACAACGTTATGCTTCCATGCTAAACATATCTACATAGTACATATATAAACAGTCAACATGAAAAGTTACTTGATGCAAATACATGCCAGCGAATCTTCACCTGCAAAATAAGTATTCAAGCTTTAATGGAGTAGGATCAAATTGGCTTCAAGTTGATACCATTTCCTACGAATGGCTCATCGAGCAATGCCTTCTGCAAGCCAAAAGGATAAAGAAAATAGGAACTCCTCTCTTGGGAGATAACTGGCAGCAGACAGAATATTACTTTTTGCATTAGTATAACCTTAATCTCACTTGAGATGCTTCAATTGAAATGGAACGTGGGGATACCACGTTTTCCTCCATTACTGACCAACATTCGAACTACTGCATTGCATTGTTAATCTCAGTCAGTCCGTGACCATTTTGTAGACCCTTTAGAATCTCACGCCTTGTCCTAATCAAAATTCCAATCCTTTTGACTCTAAGTAGAAATTTAGGAAAAGTAGGAGAAGCTTCTCTGTATAACAGATGCGATGGCACGAGAGCCTTGTAGTACCACCATTATCGTTCCCATGACGGCGTACGGCAAACATCCGTCGCGGACGTAACGTGTATATGCAAACAACAACTCAGTTTGAGTTTTACAACTTAACAACGGAGTTCAAGCTCACTGTGGCTATTAGGGTAGCTGAATGAGATTGTTTGTCTTGAATAGAACCGCCCTGTTAGTAGTAGTGGAGTAGACCGACGTAAGTTGGAAGTCACTTATGATGGGAAAGTATCAATTCAACCACAAGGAATAATAATAATGAGAATACTCTACAGACTTCTATTGTTATTTCCGTGGAACATGGGTACTGCAATGAAATTGGAGGGACATAATTAAGACTCATTCTATGGTCTTTGTGGTGTTGGGAGAAATACGGGACATGACTAAAACTGCGAGAGTTGCTGAAGTTACCATGGAAAGTTCAAAAGACCATGGGGTGGAAGGAAGTAACATTAGACGATACACAATGCTTGTCTGATTCATCGATATGCCTTCAAAAGTGAAGTAAGATGACGACAGTGAGTGACAGCGGACTACAACTCTAATACACACAAAACGATGGTAGAATTGTTGCAATACTTACTTGAAGGTAGGGATTATCCTGTCGAGAAAGTCTCAAATTTTCCATGTCTTGGTCGATTGTTCGGGCATGATAAGGGGAATGCAATGCCTCTCTCGGCTCTGGCACCACGGATGAGTCATCCGGAACGTTCCACATGTCATTGTCCCCATCCTCATTCACATACGGACTTTTATCCATCCCGTCAGACACTATACTCGACACGTCACGACGACTTTTCCGACTGAAAATCCCCGTTAGCAACTGCAAAGGCTTCCTTCGTCCTGAATTTCCGGTCGGCGTTGGAGAGATTTTCGAAACTTGCTCGTCCGTACTAATCATCTTGAGCCGCAGGTCTCGCCCCGAAAATCCACTGGCAGCACCGACATAGCAAATGGACTGAATTCCTGGTGCCCTCACTTTGATTATTTTTCTTCTGTCTTGGCCGTCGGCGGGGTTGGAATTCAAATGTCTCTTGCACAATTGCACAACAGCCCAGTCAGCCCTGCATGTCAAATGTGACAATTAAACTAAAAAAGTCACACAGCTACACATGACCAAAGTCGAAAGTTATATTTATGTCAACACTATCGCTCTCCTATACTGGCAGTCCTAATAAACCCGTTCGCTAATATATTGATAGTAAATAACATTCAATTGCTCCACTCCCTCATTGTTGTCTCAAGAGAACAATCAAAGAATAATAAAGACAGTACAGCGGGAGTGAGATTTCTAAATAATTCCCATTCATCCTGCTTAGCCTCGTATCATTATACACAGAAAACAAACTGAGGATGACACCTAACTCAGCATAATATTTACAAGGGACAAATCTCCCATGTAAGCTAGAAACAAGATAGTTGATTTTTTAATGTTACCTCCTCTTGTGGTTTGTTTTCGTTCACAAACAAATAAATAGAGTGACCGATAGTAGCAACAGCGGCGTCACTCTCACTTCCTAATCACAATGTTTAAACAGAGAATTTATCTTTGGGACCTGTTGTGCAATTGCAAACGTTGTTGATTATACGGAGGAGAGAATTTGCACGGGAGTACTCGGAAACTAACTAGCCTAGTAGTTTATTTCTAAGATTTTGTATTGGAAAAGAAAAATACTCGACACGGATTCAATGAAAGTACGGAGGAGCAAAGCTGCGACTGCTCCGGATTGGGGTAGCAAAGCAAGTCGTCGTATGCAGTGCTAACATGCTAAGCCTCCTCCGTCAACCGCCCTAGTCCTCTGCTTCTTCTATCTAGAACCAGCACGAGTTTTAGCTGCTGCTGCATACCCGAAAATAGAAGTAATGCCTGCTGCAAGGAACAATTCCTCACCCGTTCAAATACCTCTCGCTTCTTTCTCCACGATCCCTGTGTGTGCTTTGGTGAGGACTGTAGTATATGTTAGCTCTCCTGTTACTTTTACCGTCCCCATACATCCCATAGTGCTGAGGCTGGAATCAATAATCCGAACTAGTCCGATGCTTCTGCAGCATGCTCGTGAGACATACTCTCTCTCTCTTTCGCTTCTGCCCTCCGTACACAATGAAACAAGAGTCTTATATATGCTTTCTCAGCATCACCAGCAGCCTATTGCTTTCTCTTCTTCATCTATACTTCTCTGAGCTCACCCTATGTGATCAGAAGACATAGAACCCTTGAGAATGAGCCCTTATAAACTGTCCGCTCTACTCATTCATATCAACCTCTCTCCCTCCGCACACATGTCCGTTCCGCAAGACAGTTTGATTGAAAGTCTAGAACATATTTATTCCACTTGAATTTCTCATTTCTTCAGAAAATAGCAGGCGCTAATCCATACCTGCCCTTTTCTCCCTTACATCTTGTTACATACAAGCCCTACAGCTCACCTCACTCCATCCGTGATGGCCATTCAGCCTTTGCCAGGAAAAAGTTTGTTCCACTTGAACCCCACATTGCCTCTTGCTTATAGTCCTTCCTGTCCTTCTTCCTCTGTCTGTGTCTCTTGCACCTGTTTCAAATCTATTAGAAACATTGCCAGAGTTCCTAAAAGAGTATTCGTTAACAAACAACGAGGAGAGAAAGTTTTTTGGATCCAGATGGTGGAGCATGTGAGGACATGTGACGCAGGGTGGGGTTAGTCAGGTTGTAGAGCGAAAGCAGACAGACAGAGAGAGAAATGGCAAAGCCTAAATTCAGAAGTAAACCAGCTCCCAACGGTAGCTTTGTCTGCTTTAGAAATTCAGAGAAAAATAATGAAGCACACACACACGTGCTTCTCCACCGCAACCTGCTTATTTAAGGTAAACACATCGGCCCCTGAAAATATGAATGCCTCCTCGTGTATCCTACCAATACGAGCAAATGGCCTAGCAATTTGTTCTCAATATCTAGCCATTTCGATGCCTTCAAGCTATTCACTTTGTGCTATAGTTAGACTTCATTTCTACGCACTACATTTATGTACAGAAGTACAAACGGAGCTATTGACATGCCAAGGCGTGTAGAATAATCGTGATGGAAACATTATAGCTTTCACACTGAAATTGCCATCAATTAAGGCAACAGCTCGTAAAATGTCTGGTAGGAGGGGAGACAGACAGCGTAGTAATTTACGAAAGCCATTGATTCAGAGTAAACACATGCACGCATGTGGTATTAAGTTTGCTCTGACGGTTATTGTGGCTGCAGACCACAGTAGGAAACCATGCCGTGGCGAACAAAGACCTGAGCAGCCGGCCGGATATGAAATGACTTCTTTATTGGTTTCAATGGTGACATGATCGAGCTTGACCTGCTGCAAAAGAGACAACGAATGGAGCGTGGATTTTCACAAGCCACCACACGCTATACTCCTTCAGATGTATCCAACTGTGTAAACACACGTCCTCATCTTATGCGATTTTTGTGCCTGTGTTCTCGAGTTTGCTCATAAAATTCCTATTCCTCATGATGAGATGCGAGGAGGCTCATGTTGTAAACAAGGCCCAAGATGAAACGGATTTGACTGCAAGGGAAAGGATGAATTTAATCTCCCACTATACTTTCTTCATGCCTACCTTTCTCTATGTAATTACATCGCCGCGTATGTCTTCTCCCTCTCCTACAAGGCTAAGAAGCTGTGCGAAGACAATGGCCTAGTTGCTGTAGCAAGGAAAAAATAATGAGTCTTCAGCGTGAGTAAAGGAAGCTAATTAGGTCCGGTGGAAAGATGGGAACGTATATAGGATCATTGTGCTAGTCAATGCAGCCGACCATGGAAGACCTCCGCATTCGCCTACGCATAAGCAAAGTCTATTCTTATTATATACACCACTGCAATTACAAAGAACGTGCTGACAGCGTGAAAATTCCTCCAGCCCTCCATACTCAGTCTCCCGTGAGCAATTACACTTGTGCATTATGATTCCCTCCAGATCCACTATGAGCTATGATGCTTACATTACATGGGGAACATATTGCAGCGTTTTGCTCAACAGCGTATGAGACATAGAACTTGATTTCTAGTCATATTACTGTGTACAATTGTCCAACCATGGCTAACTGATTTCCATAGAATACCTCAGTGGGGAAATATCGGTAGTCAGAGAAATAATTGAATGAGAATAACTGTTGATCCGGAGAGAAAGGGAAAAGGACACAGGTCCCTGTCTTTTTTATCATGTAATCAACTTGAAAAACAGTTATGTTCCCTCAAAGGCAATGGCAGATGGCAGATTCGCAGAGATAATTTAATTAAAAAGGCTACAAGCAGAATTAACCGTATTAGTCTTTGGCAGGGATCACCCAAGGATGCACTAGAGCAATGTCTCATCTCATTTCGTCAGTAGCCCAGCAACCACATGTTCAATGTTATGCTCATACAAAACTCGTTCGTCAAATTAACATGGCAACTAGATGAACTTAAGTTCCCAAAATTCCCTTTCAACTCCCAAGAATTACATGATCTCAAACTGTCAATTTTTTGAGAGCGGCCATGTAATTTCAAATAAATAACCCATATGCCATAATTAAATCCTCCAAAATTCATTGAGCCCAAGTCCACCATCCGAATCCCTGACATGCTGGTTTTTACACCCTTGCCTATGAGACATTTGTATTAAATTCTCAAGCTAACGACTGTGTCCGTACGTGAAGAGAAAATTTCTCACCATTTCAATCGCTACTCCAGTGCTTACGACAGCTTTCTTCACAATGCAATCTGTAGTTCACATCAAAGCTTTCCTTGTTCTTTCCTGTCTGCTCAAAGGCTAATCCTTTTATTTGTTTTCTCCATGAGGCATCATTAAGTTTTAAGCTAAAAAAAACTGAGATAGTCTTCAAGTGTGAAGAAATGCAACACAATAATGTTTCCACTTTCCTAAAATCCTTTTCAACATTTATTTTCGCTCTTTTATTCACACAATGACCCAATTTCGAATATCTTGGGAGAGATTTTGGGAGCGAAGTGAAAAGTGGAATTTGACGTGTAACTTTTTCTCCGTGAGAATTTTCACGCACCAGGACATATAGCCGTGCGTATATCACTTCTCAGTAAAACCAAGCAAGGAATCGCACTTTTAGTTGCTGCTCCATAGGGATCCATACCGGATTAGAATGACAGTGACAAGAGTGGCTTGGAAATGCGATTCAAGCTAAGGATATAAAAGCGAGGAGTGATTACGAGGAAACGGAACGACTAGGGAGAAGGCTTTATCGCAGTCTTTGTGCTTATCTATGTGCGAGTGTGAAGGTAGTTCTTAATTATGCCCGTCATGCAAGAAGGACAGTATACGCATTAACTGGGGATCTGAGGGAGTAATAATTCGGAGCTATCTAGCCATCTCTGTTGTACTATAAAATGTCTGCCTTCATGGCCATACTTTTTGGCTCAATATTACTTGTAATTCTTCAGATGAACTGTACGTAGTAAATAGAAAATCGGCAATACATTTTGTATTTCAAGTTCATTGTATAATGTGAGACAGAAATCTGCCTGCTTTCTCTGCTACTGTAGGAAAATGCCACGTGAGCTTATTCGAGTGAGTGAGATGTGCTCAGAAAGGAGGAGGTGGCCTAATTCTGTCAGTGTGCAACCAGTTGGAACCGTATGAATTCTGACGTATAGAAAAGGATTCACTATTAGTCATTACTAAAAGTAAATCAGTGTCTTCATACCGGTTGTGAGTATGCAGAGCATATTTCTGGAGAAAGCAGCAGGAAAGGTCCATGAGTTGCGGTGATAAGTGGATTTGGAAGAAGACTAACCGTCAGGAGACTTTTCAACTTCCTCGTTTCACCTCCATTGTACCTCCTGCCAAAATACCTTCAAATCGAATCAGCTTTTGAAAAAATACGTTCGGACATTACACCTACCCGTCATTGGACCTTCCACAGTTTGTTAACCGGCGAAATGTACGAAAAGTGGAGGAGAGGAAATGCGTGGAATAATACTATAATGATAATTAAATTAATTACCCACACAATTCCAGTTCATTTCTCATGTCTCAACTTGAGCTCACTTGGCATGCTCATGGGGAACGATGCGCCTTGTTGATTGCACAAGGGATTCATGAGTAGAAAGGATTATCCTGGAATGCCTCTAGCATATTGCTCAAATTAATCATTTCCAGCTTTACTTTGATCTTGGGGATTTTAAGTCATTTGAATTCAAGAATGTTTTTGGTACATTCATTTGTCAGGTCTCAGTTTTCACAGGTTCAGCGCCCCTTCAAGTTTACTCAGGGATGCCGTTATGGTGAAGGCCAACGTTTCATGACTGCACGTTCAATGGTGTGGCCGTGTGGCTGGAGGCTCGTCATATATGAGGAGTAAGTAAAGTTGTTAAGTTGTACGAGACCAAAGGATTTATAACATAGTCTTTGGATTACGAAAGTACATTGCCATCGCATTGATCACCGGAGTTAGTATTTGATAGTGACAAAAATGCAGTACAATCTGATTCGTACCTATCATTTTTATTGTTTGATTGCGTTAGTGATCATAATATTCGTAAGTAATATATTTCAAAAGCATAACTCACTACTTGGCCACTTTTACAGGAGATCTGTACATACGGAAAAGATTTGATTACATAAAGAGCAATCTCTTTGGAAATAAATGGTTCCTTAACACGACTCTGGCGTAACATTTTAGATCCTTCGCATATCGCTCAATGCTGCTTTGTCTTAAACCTCTAATAACTAAGTAGTATATATTATGAAGTAATAACTATTATAATAATGTAAATTATCATTATTATGCTTGATCTCAAGTACTGTATACGTTATGCGTCAACGATGACAATAAATCCCTCAGTTCCTTTCAGGAATCAACATCATCACTTCCATTTCGAAGTCCAACAACAATCATTTACAAGGCTTGGAAAAGTAGGAAATTTAATATTATTTATGTAACTATTATTATTTCTATATACTGACTGAAGGGCAACAGTAGCCTGCGTTCCAGCCTCGTTCAAATGCGCTTATCTATAGACATACATACCATGAAGAATATGGTAAAAAAATCTTTCAAGGAGAAAACGTTCCTCTCACTGATAATATGGAGGCAGGTCCAAACTATCCGCAGCATCCGCCCCTAACTGCACAGACCAAAGAAAAATCCCGAATAACAATCCTTCTTCTACAAGATTACATAAAACTGAGGAAGAATTATTTGCATAAAAAACGAATCTATGCTAAACTCTGTCATTCCAACAGGCTACATCCTCAACTGTTAAACCTACAACATACTAGATGATTCGCCTTGGCAGTAGAATAGGGTAGCATAATTAACCTCATCTCGTCCACTACTGTGATTAGTCGCGTTTATTATATAAACGGCGACTCTTGTGATTTTATTTTTTGACACAACATAAAAATTCACCTGAGCCTATCTAATCCGGTGGGACAACTTGAGAAATATATACTTTTCCACTACTCATCGTCACCATGTGGACGATGATCACCATGATTTCAACAGTGCTGCGAGCAGATACCTTTGAAATTTTGTAAGACATAGTTGAACCCTGAAACTGCCTTAGAGCAATTTTTCCGGAATCTCTGGATACCGAAACCTTCGATTGCTCTGCGGAATCCATAAATCTGCGAATCAACCCATGCTTGTCGCTCAGCTACAGTCTCACGTGGATTGCTTGGGTTCGGTCGGTAGGTCACTTTCTCAACGATGCTCTGTCAATCAAAGGATACAAATGACAACAAGAATTAAACGCCAAACATGACCCACTTTCTCAACTAAACTTTGTACACTCAACACGTAATTTTTTTGTCCTCTCTCCCAATCAGGATCAAAATGATAACGATTAGCTTACCATAACTCGGGTGTAGCCTATGTTGCGTGTGTAGGTGACAATGACTTTTTCAACTGGGTTCACATATGACTCTTCTAAAATGGCAACATTTTTACTTTTCACAAAATGAGCACCCCATTTCGGCATTCGATTCGTCTTCAAAAGGAGTCGGCGCGTGTAAAGTTCATCTCCCCGGATCTCTCGGAATATCGTGTCCTCCGACAGAACATGAGAACTGGAGGGACAAACATAAAATTCAACAATGTAAACAAAAGTAATGGCCACAATAATGATGATGAAATATCACTTTGCCCTTTAGACTTACCTATGAGGATTGGGATATCTATTCCAAAATGCTTTGGCAACTTGCTCCCAAGCATACATAAATGTGGACGCTGTTTCAAAATATTTACCCATTTTTTTTAACTGTATAAAATTCTTCAAATAACTGATCGGGGGAAATGTTTGACTGGAAAGTAAAAGATAGAAATTACTAGACTTAGACTGCACTGATTGATGTTTATATATTGTCGGTCCACATTCAAAAAGCTCCAAGTTCCCACTGGCAGGTGAGCTGTGCTGAGTGTGCTACGCCTGCACTGCTGGGAAATGTGCTCTAGACAACTTCTTGGACTTGTGGTCGACGACAAGTTCTTCATATGAACTCGCAGTGCTATTCGGCGCCCGTCTGTTCTGCGGATTCTCAACCTTAACTCTGCAGAGCCATCGTGAGACGAGGAATGTATAATACATATATATACATACATATCCATTGGGGGAAGGCAACTTCAATGATTATGGTACAATGCTATTTCCTCAATTAAATGGATGATGAAAGTGACTTATCGCAGTAACACCATCAAGCCAGTAAGTTGCAGCATACCACAACAAATGACACAGAGACCAAGATCATTGAACTGAGTGTGTAGCGAGAAGGAAATGGAATTTTATTCATAATTCATCAGCAGAAATAAAAAAAAAAGTACTCGGGAAAGAGTTAGTTATTGCTCCATAGAAACCACGGTCGTATCTCGCTTCTCAATCATCCTCAATTGTTTCTTCTTCATCCTCTTAATCTTCCTTGTGTCCTTAATCTATACAAGATGGACTCATCGTTAGCAACTACAAATGTCAAAATAATACAAAAATGTAACAGAGTTAGCCTTGCTTACTGTTTGCACTATTTCCGATTTCCTTGCATTTTCTTCCTTTCTCTTTTTATTCTCTACTGCTCTTTCCCTCTTTTCTTGCTGTTGCCTGGCCAAATCTTCTTTAATTCGATTGGTCAGCTCTTTGCTAGCTTTCCTCTCTTCTCTCTCCTTCAGTTTTTTCACTACCGAGTCCCTCTTATGTTTCTTGATGGCTGAAGCCCTGGAATTTGAAATGTTTTTTTAATAAATTACGACATGAATCTTTGGGAGCTTTTATGAGGGTAATGCTGCTACAACCTTTGTTTGGGCTGCTTCCAAAATCTTCCAGACTTGGACATACTTTTGATTACGGTCACTCCACTGTCCGCGGCTGAGCCCTTGATGGGAGATGAGATAGTGACAGTGTCATTAGTTTTGACTGATGACTCCATGTCGATTTCCACTACAGTTGATTCTAACATTGTCGGCTTGGTATCATGTAGGAAGTCTTCTGAAAAGAAACAATCCATCATCATCTCCCTTCCTATACCTTTCCCAATTCACCGTCCTTAATCATTCCTTCAGTTCAGGTGATAATACACGTCCAGCCCAAACGTCCCTAACTTGCAAAAAAACCTTTCCAAAATGCTGCTTCAACCTGATTTTTTTAAAATTAGTTCACACCTTTAGCCACACTGCAGGACCTACTGATTCAGTGAATACGAGAAATATGTCGGGATTTTTGTCGAATTCAATGCACCGCTTACCAACTTTACTGTAGATTGATCACAACGTCTGGAAAAAATTGCAGTTAATAGACAGGTATTCTTCGTTATGAAGCCCTCTCAGTTATTCGGGTGGTTTAACTTCAAGCAAAAGTCCAGCATGAAATGAAATATTTTTCGTCAAGGCAACACGTGCTAACAAAACTTACAAATATTCCCACAACTGCACAACATCAGCTCTATGGCGAAGTGGCTTAAGAATTTAGATACGCGGCCCGGGAAAATGCTTAGAATTCCCCGTGCAAGCATGCAAAATTACAATATTAATGGAAATGTTACTCATTTTGAAAATTTTGAAGAAAGTTTATTCATCAATCCTCTTTGTGATTCGGCCTTAGAACATTCCACATAAGTTGGCAATGGGCTTGACAAGGATCAATGGTCTTGTGGGTAAGCGTTTTCTTAGGAGCTTAAGCATAATTGATGCATGTATTTAGAATGATAAGTTAATCATTGATTACAGTTTACCTATGCATGTTGTATGGTGAACTGAGTGTAAATATTTCTCGCAGTCGAGTGCATAATACCGCCATGCAAACTCTGCTTGGCTTATCTCTGAAAGCTACACGCGATAAGGGTCTTTTACTGCATGGTGAGGGAAATGTACCAAGGCGCCGGTCAAATGGACCAAGACAAGAATGTCATTTCTAGGTCTGTCTTCTTCCTTACATTAATTATGTTATTCTGTACATGCATTAATCACCAAAGTTACGTATTCCTCGAGAGTAATATAGTTAGAATGTTCCAGAAGCCGAACGGTGAACTGAAAGCTCGTTTTTTGTACAACAGGAATACAGAGGAAGTATTCGTGACACTGTCATGAATGTCATGACCTCATTGGAGTAGCATTTTCTGGTGAAATTATGGGATTGCTGCTGTTGCTACGGTGATGATGAAGAAAATCCATGTTTCCTGGCGGTGGAAGGAGATCCCTTCCAACCCCTATGAAGCCCCTCTATCTTGCCCATCGTTAAGGTGCTGTGGGGGCCCTTAGTACAGTCTCAAGGTGTACTGGTCTCAAGGGAGGCAATCGGCACTGCAGCTGCGAATTCACATTCTGTCGCCGCTGTACCTTCGTGATTTACCTGTGATATATTCAGTCAATCGGGTGCTCGTGTAAGACCACCCTAGTTTTAATTATTTTGATAAACGTGAAACGAATATTCTATAGAAGTTTTACAACATGAACGATATTAATGGGAATGTGGTCAAAGTGCTACTGAACACAGCTATGGAGAGCCACCATGATACTTTTGATCCGAACAAGATTGACGGGAAACCGAAACCATGGTAAGTATTTGATTTATTTGTGATTGACTGATTGACCAAGGTATGACTCTGGAATGATGTAGGAATCAGTACACACTTGATGAAGATTTTGAGATTGGGAAACCTCTGGGGGAAGGGAGATTCGGACATGCTTATCTTGCTAGGACGTCAAAAGAAAAGCAGATTGTAGCTTTGAAGGTGATCCACATGAAGCAAATCAGGGAGGATAAGATGGAACATCAGATAAATCGAGAAACTGACATTCATATGTCTCTAAAGTAAGTGATTCATAAAATGGTGCCATTCATATTAACAGTTGTGTGCATATGCATTTTTAGTCATCCACACATTATTAACATGCATGGCCTTTTCCTGGACAACGACAAAATAGTTTACGTCATGGAGTACGCCACTGGAGGGGACTTGTATTCTTTCTTAGTAGATCAACCCCAATGTCGTTGCACTCAACAGCAGTAAGTCTATAGTGTATTTATGAAAATATGACAAATTAGGATGAAACGGTTTTGAATGTGAATTTGATGCTGGTTTTACAGAGCCGCCACGTTCATTTATCAGTTAGCAGATGCTTTGACGTATTTGCATTCTCTCAACATCATTCACCGTGATATCAAGCCTGAGAATTTGCTCCTAGGTTACTACGGAGAAATTAAAATGACTGATTTTGGATGGTCTATTCGCAACCGCAGCTCAAAGTAAGTTTTTTATAGTGGCATTCCATTTCCGTCTCATTCATCAGATATTCGGTACCTGCGATTCTGCTTCTAGCCTTGAGTGTGATTTTTTTGTAGTAATTAACAAACTGAAGATGAGTATGAGCATGTTTCTCACCATTATATTTTATGTATTCACTAGAAAGGGATCCAAAGATCGACGGATGACGATGTGCGGAACTCTGGACTACTTGCCTCCGGAAATGGTCCACGGTGACGAGTATGACGAGAAGGTAACGTGTCATTATCATGAAGGTTCTTGTATAAGTTGCACACCTAATATGTTTCTTCATCGACAGGTGGATCTATGGTGCCTGGGCGTCTTGTGCTACGAATTGTTAGTTGGGAAGCCTCCTTTTGAGACTGACAACAGGAAAGAGACCCAAAGAAAAATTGCACGTATAAATTTCGAATATCCCTCTTGGATACCCAGTGGGGCCAAGAAATTCATCAGTGGGGTAAGATATTCGCATTACCTTACGTCTTTGATGATTGAATTTGAATAATGTCATTGTGTCCAACTTGCAGATACTTGTGCATAAGCCATCCGAGCGGTTGAATTTATCCCAGATTCGCCGGCACGCATGGGTACTTGAGCACAGGGCACTAGAGCGACGGCTGTTGGAAAAATTTCAGCCGTATCAACGTGTGAACATGGACGAATTGTCGAAAAAATATCAAAATTCCTAATGAGTCTTATATGACTGAGTACGGAGTAACCTTTTAATATTTAATGATGCAACAATGTATTGCTGCTTTTTCATGTCAGCCCAGCCAAGTTGAGCAGGCTTCGTAAATTTTTTATCTTGTCTGCAGATTCATGGTATGAAAAATAGAATTGCATTCTCCAGTATTGGCAATAAATATTTTTAGTCTTTATTCAATAATTCCAGTATTATAATTATGTACGTCTCGGTCAATGAGTGAGTAATTTTTTATTTAGAAGGGTCGGATGCGGTAAAATATTTATTCTGTGTAATCAATGGAGGTCTGTAGTAAAGCCATCAAAGTCATTTCAGGATGTAGCTGTATCATTATTTTTGAAAAATCAATGGCTCGAATAAAATTGTATTTCCTCAGTAATTCGATACCCACCTTACTACATTGTTTGATTTTGTACCTCTACATGGATTCCTACGAGCTGAATGGACTTGGAGATTATAAGTGATCTGCCATACAAAAACATTCCTACGGTTTAGATAGATCATTTTGTAATTTTTTTTCACACGCGCAAATGAAATATTACTGTCGGCATGAGCAGTCAAGCATGGAACGGGAAGGACCCGTTCCCCTTTGCTTATCCGCATGATTTTCAGTGACATACTGCCTATTGGATGAATGAAGCAAGCTACTATCTAGTTTTTCCTAAATATCAGAAGGAGGCAAAAAGTACTGCCAACGTGGCTCCACTCCACTAGATCTAAAAATTAAAATTATACCAGCGACAAGCACGAGCAGTAGGCACATGAGGACTTGCATGTTAGCTCTTCGTTGCTCTTGACACTCAGGGTCACTAGATCCCGCCATCTCTACATACTCTGCCATTGCATGAAGAGACCTCACAGTTACCCTAAGTAACGCTCTACCGAGTCGAACACTCATGTGAACAATATCCTCCAAGTCTGGATCTGCCATAGAAGCCGACCTGGTCGCAAGAGTAGAGCTACGTGTAACTGGAGGCTGGGACGGAAAAGACCTGCTGACTTGTGGTTGGTCATCTGAGGAGGGACATTCACTCGGCAGAGGACACTCTTCATTCGTATCTGGACACAGACTAGGTTGATCAGGTGGGCAGGCCAGGTTGTAGAAAGATGGGGGAGGTATTGAAATTGAAGGCACTTCTGCTGCATCACTAGACAATCTATGGGCTTCTATTCGGTCAACTGTAAGACTAGGTGATGTTATCGAAGGCACTGACAAGGGTCCACGGGCAGACAGTGTATTCAACTGGGGAAATTAGATTAAACTTTATTATTTCAAACAGGCATATTCGCTAAAGTAGAACATGTTCGTAAAGGTTTTTGAGTGTCGTTATGAGAAATCTAACACATTATACCTCCAGGTGCGGCGCCTGCAGTTGCGTCAATGATAAAGAGTTGGCTGTTAGGTCGTTAACCCTTAAATGATCCACTTCGAGCTCATCAAGGTGAAGTCGCGTAGGGAAGACTAATTGCGGGGGCGATAATGGTGGCTGTGGAAGTCGAGGAAGCGGTCTCTCCGGAATCGGCGGTGGTACTACGTCTTCTCTTTGTTCTTCATCATCAGCCGGAAGAAGGTGACTTGCAGAACTATTACATGAATGAAAAACCAACCAAATTCAGTCTCAATACACTACCGTAGACTGTGAGCACAGTCATCATCAGATATCATTATCTTAGCACCTGGGTGAGCGTTTGTAATTTGGACCAGCTGGGATAAGTCTACAGTATATCTGCATGCACTAGTACAACTTCTGACGTATTTTTTTGTTACAAAACTTTTCAGGGGCTCCCAAATTATTTCAACTACGATTAGAAGATGAATTCAGAACCTTTGTTTCTCAATTCTTTCGAGATCCTCCTCGAATGACCCAGCTGCAATGTTGAGTTCATACTCCTCATCCTGGATCGGATCTGTTTGAACTCCAACGTTGATGTCATTAGTGACGGCAAGTACAGACTCATCCGGATGACCTAGCAATGGAACACTTCTGGCAACGCATAGTTCCTCCTGAGCTTCCACTCCACCTGCTTCCTCTTCAAAGTTGACATAGTGTCGCATGTTGACCATTCGTTCCAGAGATTCTTGATCAAGGTCAGTTTGGGAGGCAGGAGAGCGTTCGGGTCTTGGTGGAGGTGGTAAGGGACGGCCTTGGATACCAATGGCTGTGCTAGGTCGGTCCTCATCTCGCCTGCTACCTGGGCTGGCTGGAGTTGTGGGTCTTGGTGACGGTGCAGGAGATACAGTGGCCTGAAGATTCAAATTGGATTTACTTTTGTGACGTGGGGGCCGTTTGGGTCTGAGGGTACTGTAGGCCCTGTGTGGTCTTGTGGGTGGGACAATGTGAAAGGTTCGCGGAGTATAACGTGGTAGAGAGAAGAAGCTAGGATTGCTTCCGGGTCCTGGAGACTCAGTAGGGGCATGTTTGACTTCCTGACTACGACGCTTTAAACTGTTCCCTTTACTTCCACCGCGATGGCCGCGGTTTTTCTTGCGGGGGTAAGTCTTGGGAAGGCTAGGTGTACTATCTTTGTGCACCACAGCATAGCCCGCCTCATCCACATAGTCTAAAGTCTCGTCTAAGTCGGGAGAAGCACCATCAATCTGGCCTTCGCTCTCAGCCTGCGCCAATGGTGGGCCTTGTCCGTCGCTCCCAGCATGAAGTCTTGTTTCAAGATCATCATCTGCAAATGTCAGCTCACTGTCGTCAATGTCCGCCGGTGCAAGACTTCCACTCTTGCTCTTCACTCGCTTCGGTGGTACGGGCTGTTGGCCGTCCTCAATTTCGATCTGATCCTCAATGTCCCGCATCCATTCATTGGCAGCGATAGTATTGTAGTAGAAGCCAGTATCCAGCTGTCGCTCAGGTAGCTTTCTTCCTTTGCGCCTCCTTGCAGGCTTGACTGGCTCGGAGTCATCAGCAATCGGCTCGTATCTCCCGTCATCCTCCAGCTCCTGATCGATCTTCCGTAGCTCCTCCTTCACTCGTCGGATACCCTCGTCCTCATCCAATTCTTCCTGATGAGTGGAACCGACATCATCAAACTCCTCTTCGTCATCCGGCATGTTCTGCTCATCATAGCCGTCTTCAGGATTGGCGTTAATGTAGGACGAGATGTAGCCTGGGGTGCCTGTACGTTTCGGGCGTTCGGGTGGGAACGTCTGAAAGTTTGTTTCCCCTGCACCTTTGCTCTTTCTTGGAGGCTTTCGAGGGCTTCTCTCTGGTCTGTCTGGTGGGGATGGGAGATCGAATCCATCAAGAGCGTTGCTCATCGTAGGTCGGAAGGCTTGACGAAGCTCTTCGACAAGGAATCGATTCACTTCTTCCTCGTCCTCACCTTCGGAGATTCCACGCTCGCGAAGGAAAAATTCATCCGAGTCGATTTCTTCCAAGACGCCATGACGACGAACTTGCATGATGGAGGATGAGGCCATGGAGGAGCCTGGGGGAGAGTCTCGAGAGGAGGCATTGCCTGAGAATGGCTCTTCGGAGGCATCTCTACTCTGAGCCAAGTCCAAAGGTGACTCCCAGTCTCTCTCAGCTCGGCCTAGTAATTGACTACGATGAACTTTATCTTCCTCAGTTTCATGTTGCATTTGACGTGATCGGGTACGCTGAGGTGTAGCTGGTGCTTCACGCTCTTCTGGCAATTGTTCCAGAACCATTTGACCCTCAGGACGCCCAACTTGTTTCTTCTCGCGCTTACGAAATCTAAATTTGAGCACTTGATCACTATCAGAAGGTTCGATGTCTCCTCCTTCGGCAGCAGCCGCTGCTCTTTCTTCTCGCCTTTGAGCATCACGCTGTCGCACAGCTTCCTGCTTGGCTTTTACCTCCTGCACTGCGTTCACACCAAACTCTTTGATTCCGTGTCCTACAACTTTCATGGTCTGTCCGAGTGTTTTGCCAGTCTGAGCTGCGATGGCTTTGGATTTGACACCAAATCCTTTGAGTTTACGGCCGATCTTATCCAAGTTTTCCTTATTTTGTGACTGTTTGTTTGGAGATGCTGCGCGTTCTTCTTCCTCCTCAATCTCTTCCTCTTCTTCGGGCAAGCCTTCCGCATCGGCATCATAGACGACGCGTTGGGTGCGTCGAGGGATATCCTCACCTGGCCATGGTCTTTGTGGTGATGAATCTGAAGCGTGCTCTGTTGATTCTGTCTCTGTGGAAGGTTGAGTGACTAAAATTTGAGGTTCACCAAGTCCAGTATCGGCCTCTTGTTCTAACTCCGTTTTTCTTGCTTCTAGTTCTGTCGAATATTGAGCTGCCAGTTGATTCTGTGTAGGGTCCGTTTTGGGTTTCCGACTAAACTTCATCTTAGGGGGCTGTGGACGTGGCGGTGGCGTCTTACTTCGTTTAAATCGTTTCGTAAAATCAATATCAATGAGTTTTCGTTTCTTTTCAGGGGTTTTCGAAGGGGTTGATGGCTCTACAGTAGATTCTTGGACGGGGACATCCAGGTGTGCTTCCTCAGGAGCTTCGGCACAGATGCCTTCAAGAGCCCGACGGGTTTCCTCTTCGAACTCTTTTGCTTTTTTAATCTCTTCCTGTTGCGTTCGTTTCATTTCGTCCTGAAGAAGCTGCTGTCGTTGTTTCTCCTCGTCTTTCTGCCGTTTCAACTCTTCCTTGTCCTTCTCCTTGCGAGCCTTTTCTTCTGATTTCACGCGTTTCTGCTCCTCGGCTTCCTTTTCCTTCCGGACCTTCTCCTCTGCCTTCAGACGCTTTTGTTCCTCCGCTTCCTGTTGCTTCTGGAGCTTTTCTTGGTCTTTGAGCTTCTTCACTTCCTCTTGTTCTCGTTCTCGTTGTAATTTTTCCTCCGCTTTAAGTCTCTTCAATTCTTCATCCTTCCGTTTTTTCTCATCTTCAGCAGCTTTCTTTTTCAGAGCCTCATCCTGAGCATCTAGACTCTTGCTCTCCTGCACTGTCTCTGACTTTGGAACCGTTTGGTCCACTTCCATGGGTTCCGGCGCTGGAGGGGGTAGTGCAGCAGCCTCTTTGGCTTTCTTTTCCACTTCAGGAACTAGAGACAATGGCTCAGTCCAGCCGACTCCTTCAGGTACTTGTTGATCAACAGGCGCTTCGTCTTCTTCTTTCTTCTGACCTTTCTTTCTCTTGGATAACTTGATGCCGGTCCATTGATTGAACTTGGGACGGACCGGCAGAGAGATTTTACTAATTCGTTGCTTAACTTGCCCTGCTTTGGTCTTGAGCTGTTCCAAGGCACTAGGTTTACTGGGACCTGGCTCCTCAATAGCCTCCTCTAGCGGGGCTACTTGGGCCTCTGCTGTGGTGGACTCAGCATCTGGAGGGACGTCTGGCGAAAAGGTAATGCTTTTATTTGCGAGTGGCCGAACACTGGAAGTCTCACCGACTTTTGGGAGATCTTGATTCCGTATTCCGGCCGTGAATCTTGTTTTTGAAAGAGCGGTTTGGTCATCGTGTTGATGATCGTGATGGAAACTGTTCCATTCTCTGTCCCCATCTACTAGGAGATTATCGTGAGGGTCGGGCTGGTCCAGACCATCGAGACCCTCCGATGTAATTATCTGTGTTAAGAAAGGTTACACTCAAATTGCATATTTCCACACAATGAATTTTAAAAAAAGACAATTATTAGACAGAATAAAGGGCTTTATTAATTTTTGTGGATGATATTGTCAGCGTATTTTACCTCGATTTCAGGAGGTATGTCTATCATTCGCTCATCGAGTGAAGTGGAGTCTGGATCTTTCTTGTTGCCGCTTACACTGTACTTGCTCCCGTAAAGAGGTGGTGGATTAACGGGCTCGTACAAGTTGTCACTATGGAGAAACATAATTGAATTGTAGTCAGTTAGTGGCTAGTGGACTCAGAATCACACAATATCGTTTCTCAGCTAGAGATACAATGCGACAATTTATTATTTATGTTGCGGCTTCAAAGAAACGCAAAAAGTGCTGAAGTATCCATTGTCTCAGCACTAAATGGTTGATGAAAAACTGTTTGTGTCTGCCTAGGCTGTCTTGCGATCACTAGTTTAGTGGTTTATTATGGCTTCGACCAGAGCCAGCAGATCACACGACAAAGGATTTTATAGTGTAAAAATTGTTTTAATTATACATCACATCTCTGCTGCCATCCCTTACGGAATTCCTTTGCGTAAGGTTGGACACGCTGAATGAATGATGGGGCGCAATAAATAGATGACCATAAAAGGTCATCTTTGGTGCACAGCGTACGTGACCATACTAATGCGTGCACACACATTCTAATTGCAAAGCCTGTTTCTCACATGCTTACGTGTGCATTCCGCGTATCTCATTCATACCCACACTGACCAATTTTGTTCACCACACAAAAAAAATGGTCCAACTTATTGTAACTACCGCTACCCTTACGAGCACACACTCAAAAACAAGCTGAATATTGATCTCTTTGGGAGTCTGTCGTGGTCGAGGTTTTATTGGGTGTAGGGTATCGATAATCATTATTACACTAACGCCAATAATTTCCCAAGGAGAAAGTCCATAATGGATGGGTGCACACGGAGGGTGGAAGGAAACTCACTCAGTTAATGTCTACGTTCAGAAAAATGAAGATCGGTCCATTTTTTTAAACTCACAAGATAAAGGGCGAGGTCGTTGAGATCAACTAATTAAATGTACGAGGATACTTTGGAGTATTAAATGCAATGGTTATGAATACTGATTGAAATTCAAGAGAAAAATATTGAACCTGTAGCGCTTATTGATGCGATCCATGTCGAAGCGTTTAGGATTAGGAAAATTGGGATTGGATGCAGATATTTTCTTTGTTTTTGGTTTTGGTGTGGGAATATCCCATTCCCAGCATGATTTAGAGCCGGATCCAGCGGACGCGGAGGGGTAAGTTTGACACCCACAGAAAACGTAAGGTTTTTCCATCGAGGCAGCCCATTTCACTCACACACTTCTCTCCTAATTTCTGACTGGACAATCAAAAACTAGAATTCAGGACGGAGTGGAGCCACGACAGAACCGAGACACAAGATAAAATTAGATTTTTGAGCCAAATATCCTTGGCTACGATTCTGGGACGGGTTAGCAAGTAGGGAACATACAGACTCTCTTCCACATTGCTGTTTTCTCTCTTTCTCTCTCCACATGCAAATTCTGAGTCGCCCCGAAACCAAAAACATTTGCCAATCCTACTTTGACTCATCTGTAGCCGGGTAGTCTCCTATACTCTGGTGCATGATAATATTGATATACGCATATATCCTGATGTCATCATCTTTTGCAAATTACAAATGGCACACGAAGTGAGTCTAAAGCTTAAGATATATGGCGGCCGTATTTTCTCTACCACTCCTGAGATCATTTCCCTGTACAAATGTACCTTCGCCCCACGTTGTGTTCATTGGCAACACATGAACGAACAGTTCCACTTCCGATCACAACCTATGTGATCCCAAGCCTCTATTACGTGAGTCTATTCTAAAATCATTAAGAAGACTCGGCGTTGTCAGATTCGCATTCTGCATGTTCTCTGTCTGTTCAGTGACTCCTTGTTTAAATGCATGAAGAGTTTGTACGTGCTGAATACTTGGAATGTATGCTTGCGTATGGCTTGCATTAGTTAGTACGGGAACAAAATCCCGGTTACGTTGAAGCTGATATGAGTAGAACCGACAGACCAATCTAATAACTGAGCAGCGCACACTGGAGGTTATGCGAAAAATTCACCAATATTTTTACTACAGACCTTACAACTTGGCACGTCTTGTACTCATGCTCCCTCTCTCTCCCCCTATGCTGTTGATGATGAGTTGCGAATTTCTAGCTATTTTTAACCCATCTTACTTTCTCACTTTTTCCCTGATTCCCTCTCTCACTCCGTATCCTGCCTCCATTCATGATCTCTCCTTCGTCTGTGCTGATTGACCCCAGTTTCACTGCTGCTGAAACTTGGATCCTCTGTATCAGTCAACCATCTCATCCTCATACACAGCGCCATATGTTAAACATGATGTGTCACTTACGACATAAAAACAGGACTAAAATTTAGAACCCGATTCTCGACAAGGTGAGATTATATTTTTTCAGGCTTAAACCCAAACTCAAAATGCAGTTACTCCAAAACAGAGCAACCAACTATGCACCAGTGGCCTCAATATTGAATGCACACAGCGGAGGATAATAATTCCCAAAATAAACATTTCGAATACCGATAAGCTTCCCATATGGGACCTCGTCATATAATTATATGGTAAAATGCAATAAACTTCTACGGCTACATGCAACAAAAGTGTGGGTTGTCACCGTGGGTTTCGGGTCGTATAAATACAATCAATAATTACACACTCATGAAGGTAAATAGCATGAGGACTTTCCATCTAAATCGCAATAGTGAGGGAGTACACTCGTTAAAAATAATGTATTGCTAAACTTGGGCTTAATGAGTAGAAATGTCGGGATCTCATTGGCGAGATGAGTTTGACTGCTTCTTCATCTCAGAATGGAAAGTTGTGGTAGTTGTGCATGATGCATTCGCTTTTATATACCCCAATGCTGTTAATCGTGGTTATTCGACAAGAGCTGTGCAGCTCACGACACGTTAATTATTTATTCTTTATTTGCGAGCACGAGATTTCCACGTTGCTTGCTAATCTCGGGTTCGGAGGACAATATGATACCCAGAAAGGTTGCTATCCTATATCTCATTATCAGTGCATGACATTTAGAAATGATGAATTGGACCTGTGGAATTCAACGCCACGACGAATACATACCTACCCACAGCCCCATTTTGCAACCGCAAGCAACGAACCCGCCGCCATCTTGAATGCAAGAGTGTCATCAAAAATACCATCAAGTAATAGCAGGACGACTGCAATAAGAATTCACCTTAAATCCATGAGTTCTTTGTCAAGTAAAGTCCATGGATACCCTCCCTGTTGTCTCTTCCGTCGTAGCTCTTCCCACAGGTAGGTCTCCGGTGGAATCGGTGGTCGCCACCATTCTGGAATAATAATAACAAAGCACACTTATAATGGATGACAGCCGACATCACCTTATCCGTTTACGACGGGAGTGCCTCATATCATGACAGTTGTGTTGACACTAATTCCACCGTTACAGCCCTTTAAGTAAGACACACGCCCCTTGTATTCCCCACTGCTGTAATCACGCAGATGATGATGATTACCTTGTGGGATTCTCTTTTGGTGCGCCCTGATGAGCAACCATTTACCATACGGGGAGTTCACTTTGATTGATGACTCCGTGAGTTGTGAGCGTGAGTGCATGCATGGTCATTTCCATAACTCCCGTTGACAGTAAAATCTGTGCACGTGGGATTAAGTGGCTGAGGATTTCCTCGGGTAATTCCATGAATGTGCCTATAATTACGTCGTTGGCTGTATGTTTGTTATTCTGCGTTGGATAAACAAATGCTCACTTGAAAGGCTGCCTCATCATCTGCATGAAAAATGGGTTTAAAACGAACAAGTTGATGGGGTAATTGATTTAGTGTTGAGTGATTCTGATGTGTCATTTTTCCTCATACCCTCCTTGCTTTCCTTTTGTAACAAACGAAGGCAGAAATCGCTCGACTTTGACAGAATTTTTTGCAAGCGAGGAAAGTTGAGATGCACAGAAGATGGCTGCCTCAGCCAGGGTCATTTTCCATTTCTGTCATTATTTCGATCCGCTAATCCACACTGTATGAAGAGCTTTGTACCATTGCCATTCCAAGACTAATACCGCTCGAGTATGTAATATTAAATGGGGAATGAAACTTTAACTTTGAAATTTAATTAGATCTATTTAGGACACACTAATTTCTATTCTCATTCCAAATCCCTTTCACATCTTCCGCCCTATGGTTCTCATTAGTATTTTTACGGTACGCACTGACGAAACGAAGACTATGGGAGTAGCCAGAATGACGATGTTTACACCGGGTGTATGCATGTGAGCATGTTATAAATTTGTCGTAGTTAGTGGGAGCACATAGAACTATTTTCGAATTCATTAAGGCAAACAGAGCTTCACTCCTGTTGTCTTTCCATAACCGTGTGAGTGAACGGCTAGCTGGTAAAAGGGTTTCAACGCCACAGTTTCCGACAGAATGTCTCCTCCTGTTGTGCCCTAATGGAAAGGCCTCATATGGAAGTCGCTCTTCCTCAGACCTCCTCGTATTTTTTGCCCATCTAAATAGGCAAAAGGAAGTGGAAGCACGTGACGTTCTAACCATGCTGAGCGCCGTTCCTTGTGGAGTGATTAGATTCATCCAGACGTCAGGATTGATTTGACATTATGAGACTTTTCCGAATGCCGACTTCCCAATGTTCAACAGTTCAACTTACCATGACATGACTGACATGCTATTCCATCCAGCTAGTTAGTTGTGTTCTGACACGCGGCGGACCTCTCACTGTTTCTCAAACTGCCTTTCACCGATAAATCTAGACAAAGGTTTGTAAACCACACATTCTAGCCTTAGCTCAATAAATGCAAAAGGGAGAACATGAATTGTCACACAGATGCCGTACAGACACAGACTGATTTTATTACTTATGAGACCTTAACAAAACTACCCGAGAGACTTGTCTTGATCTCCCAAGATAAGACAAGTCAGGTCCAAAATCCAATGACCCAATCAATGATTACAATTAGTCATACATGAGACTCATAACTCACAACAAATCTCAACAGTTTGTTTACCTTCGAATCACGCCCGCCTGTAAAATCCATACCTCCAAGCACTTAAGATCTGCATTACTAAACAAATGCTTGACACATACACAGACACATATTGGGTGGAATGAACACAAACAGTATAGAGGGCAAATATGGGCATCAAAATACAGAAGGACCGGGTGTGAGAGTGCACTCACGCATATACGCAGGCATGGAAATGTAAACTACTGGAGGCATTTAAACTATACTCGTGAAATTATATTTGTACCTTATTTGCTGACGATACGAGAAAACTGCTTTCTGTTTGTATGAGGATTTGAGAAACTTCATAAAACATCTGGGTGCGTGTGGGGGGCTACAATGTTATCGCTGCTGTATTATTCTATTTTTGATCTTGGCCTTTTTCCCCTGTTCATGTAAGACATTTTGAAGCTCCTCTTTAAGATCCATCAGAGAGTGGCTTAATCATGACTTCTCCGCCTTGCTATTTCAATCATTAATAGCCTGTCAGAAGGTGGAGGTAATTTCTGTTTAACCAACCATATACACAGCCTCAAGTCAGCAAAAAGAGGTCATACAGTGAGATGAAAGAATGAACGTGAGACAAATTTGGAACAGCAAGAAGAACCCCAGAAATCACACCTTTGCACTAAGTGTGGAGAGAAACATACTTGAGAGAAATAAATGACATCTGTGGGGAATGTAGTGACGCGAATAGGAGATAGAAACAAACTGGAAAACCATTGCGATGTTCCTTAGCTAAATGATGACCGTGTCCTTGTAATGATAATAACCCTCAATGTATGTGTAGTTCAGTCTGTGCCGGTATTATCTAATCTGCATGAATATTGGACCTGATTCCTCATGCAAATAAGTGAGTTAGCACGATCCAATACGTAGCATATGAGCAAATAAGTCGTATGGGATTCCTCATTATTCTACTTTGATGAGACAATTGGTTTCATCTCACAGCGGGCGAAATCCCGTCATCTTCCTTAGTCTACGATGTATGAAGAACTGGGGAAGGGATTGGTAATTCTGGTCCATGATTCAGCTCATTATGTGATAATAATTTAAGCTTCCACACCGCCCCGAGCTGCACACACATTAGCACGACCGGGCATAAGTGGCCTTGAGCTGCGTTAATAGAGCACATGGGCATTGAAAACAAGCATTGGATGACAGCGAGCACGCGTTCATTTGAATGAAAACAATAGGACAGTGATGAAATTCTAAGAGCTATTATGATGATAATTACTTGGAGTAGTTGGTCGACTCCGCTCTTCCGTATGCGGCTGGTCCTCCTCCTCATGTGTGTCCTCATGCAGGTATCGCAGTTCCTCTTCCTCCATGAGTCCTCCCACTCCACTGATATAAATACTTCTGGCAATAGAAAGCGTCAAGTCGTTATGTATTGTCAACGCACACTATTCATTATAATGGAGGTAGAGGTCACTAGTTGAAACACAGATAGCCGAAAATGAGATCCCACTAGACGAACTTGAACAACACTGTGAGTTGAATGACATTTGGAGTGAAGTGACACAAGATGAGGATCACTGTAATAAGTATTGCACTCACTGTATTGACCACGACTGAATGTAGTTCCGCATGCTGTGGTGTACTACCAGAAGACAACAACAGGGTTGGATTATGCTCGAATATATGAGTCGCCTTGACTCCTTGAGCGAGGATCAGCTTTTGTATGCTTCTTCGTGATCATGATAAGCAGGAGAACGGGAGTAGTATGTTTGGGCGTATTAGATAACTGGAGGCACCGTCCGCATAGTACTGCATCTCGCGTGCCGTCTTCAACATCGTCTCCGGACCAGACACCTACACTACGATTTCCAAATATAGACGGCTGAGTAATTTCACTTTTTCAATCTCGCCGTCTTCCTCATCATTAGGGAACTTAAACATACTACGCTAACACTGACGCAAACACTATTTTGGTCCCGCCTTTCGATTAGTGTTAGCGTTAGCGTATTTTGCTAAAAGTCCTTAAGCACTCACGACGCTAACGCTAACTCAAACACTAATTGCAGTTAACTTAAACGAATTTTAAAAGTCCAACTGATAGCTAATTGGACTCAAACTTGCACTGATAATACTAATTTCGACCCCCTCTTTCATTTACAAACTCGAAAAGTTTGGAACTTTAATTATTTTGAACAAGATTTGAAGTTCAGAGTATGAACATTTTCAACGCAATTACGGTGAACAAACTAATTAGAACTTCACTAAACTGGCCACAAATTAATTTAAAATCCCTCTCACATGATTTAAAGTGAACAAACAATTCAAATTTGAGCTAAAATTTAAGAAAATCTTTCGTATCGAATGATCATTGATATGGAAGATTCCAATTCCTAGGGACTTCTAGGGATTGAATTTTAGTATCCAAATTAAAATAAACTAGTAATTTTTATTTGCACTACCTGAAAGCTTATAAACTAGGGAATATTTTCTGATCAACTTTTTCACTTAATTAATTAGTTATGACTGTTTAAATGACGTTTGAAGTCTGTATCGTTTGTACACTAATTCAGACACTAAACAATGGGAATCAGCGTAGGGAATAGCGTTCGGCCAAGAATTCCATACGCTAACGCTTAGTGAAAGCACGGGGGGCGTATCCTGTTCTGCGCGCGAACCAAATTAGTGTTTTTGTTAGTGTTAGCGTCAGATGGCTTAAGTTCCCTAATATCATTGATAGCCAGAGATTCTACATCACAGGGATAATCCAGGCTATTGGAACCATCGCCCGAGATTGCTTAAG
>JAQIWI010000436.1:0-32437 GCA_034698825.1 Deuterosminthurus bicinctus | reverse complement strand
TTATGCAAATATCATTCCTAAAAGTCTAAAACTTTTGAAAGTGCCTCGAGCTCAAGTGCCTTGCAATTGTTTTCAGGCCCCAGTGATTCGAATGTTTACGTTGCAGTATCTCAAACTAAGCGGCGTCCTATTTAAATCCAATTCAAAAACATTGAGCGTATTCTCATAGCACACACCAGTAGTGTCTTAGCAAGGCATATAGAATAATAAGGTAGTGCCGATCTGCTAGGGGATAGGGGCTGGATCGTTGTGACGTCAACAGGCAAACACAAACTTCTGCATTATGTATATGCTATGTCAAAGCGCACTACTCATGGTTCATAAACTTTTAATCATTTTTTACTCTTAACAAATTGTCTGATTTTATCTGCTTTTGACTTTTTCATAACATGCTTAGACTTGTTAATAAATTTAACACGTATTCGTAGTCTTACTCTTAAGAACTCAGTGAGAATATCAGAATTAATTTGCGGGTCAACTCGACGAATGGCATGGAATAGCTTTCTCTCACAATACTTGCTCTTGCTAAAAACATCGTAATATTTACGAAACAAGATTTCAGACTGCCTAACAGTGTTTTGTATGAAATCATTGGAGACATACAAACCACACTTCGACAAAAGTCCCAGCCATGACTTTTCGTAGAAGTCACTACCAAAGTTGCAATCCTTTGATCGAATGCCATAAGATTTCATGCCCTTCCTACTAAGCTTCCAGCAAATGTAACCAGCTAGATACATTAAAGAACAGCCCTCGATCTCATTAAATTGTAATTTCTTGTCTTTAGTGGAGCCCTACAGAGTTGATAATGAAAATGATAAACATGGCACAATTCATACAAAAAATAAATTCAAGTTTCATTGTATAAATATACGAACAGTTTGAGCCATGTTTATCATTTTGAGCTTCACGTCGTCTTCTATGTCTTCTTCAGTGGCCTCGTTAGAATTTTAATAAATTCTTACTTAAATAATCAGTGCCGAAATCTTCAGCAACATTACAACCTTTCAAGGGCTTAGTACTTCCCCCCAGGAGTACCAGTTTCAGTCTATACCGGAATTCAACTGCCAAGGGATGTGTATTAGGACCACCAAAGCTCCGTATTCTCTCAAACAAACTCCCCAATGAGTCTTGGTTTAAACGGCTGGTCAGAATTTAGGTGACAGCATTCCGGGTTTTCAAATCTTGAAAAAGTGCCTTTAAAGACCGAATGAAAATCAAAAATCCCTGCTGGCACGGCAGTAGTGTAGTCCTAGCGTTACCCTTGGGAGTGTTTTAAACGAATGCGTTCAATAGTTTCTTCAAGTGTGTCAATTGCTTCGAGCTGGTCCTCAAAAAATAGCCCGAAACCTGAGCGAAACATGTTTTTGTTGTCTGAAGGGACCCGAGAATTTCAGGCGTCAAAGCCGTTGTTAACGATTTCGAAAAAGTTGCCAATTGCAGGCCGATCTGAAAAGCATTTATACGCTAGGCTTGCCATACTGTGGGAAAAAACTGAACGGCACTTCTCACTCTCATTCTTTGCGGGCCAGACAGACTTAAAACCGACTCTTCTAAGTGCTTCACAAGTTTTAATTCTTGACCATTCCCTGCGATCATCTGGAGGAGAATATTCTTATCCACACAATGTCCTTCTGGTAGAATACCTCCGTTGTCTAAGACATGGTTCCTGAGATTTTTAAGGCAATGTGGGACATCCGCGAATACGCATATGTTACGAGACGGGTCTGCTGGATTGGGAAAACTCACGGAATTCACAGTAATTCCTAACTCCCGAAAGAGTTTTAAATTTTTTGGTCCCAAGTCACACACTGTAGCACAAATTTGAACGCCAGTCTTTTCCAATTTCAAGATCACATCCACAAGAATTTGCTCCGTTACATTCTGCTCAAACTTGTAATAAATGGGCTGCTTCCAGGGGTTACAAAGCCCTCTCAAAAACATGACTTGAGCCTTCGAAGATGATGATACGTTGCCAAAACTTGGGTCAATTACAGCTGTTGCATCTAACGCGATTTCATGAAATGAGCCTTGAAATTGCGTCCATGCTTGATATCGCCTGTCCAATTGTGCTTATGACCTCGTCTAAGATTCCTTCATCACATGACAACTTCTGGGACCATGAGGATAGAGTCCTTGCTGCTGGCAGAGGTAGATGAAATACATTCCTGACTGTTTCGTAAGCTTTCAAGCTTATACTTCGAATCGATAACGCCTTGACAATATCTTCGGTTGACCAATTTACTCGGAACTTTCCCTCTAATTTCTTTTATTGCGCCGTGGTCAATTTTGTAGAATATCCAGCTGACACCTTAGGTTTCAACAAAAAGCACTTTCTTTGACTGGAGGAGTTTGGTTTCGAGACGGAGAACTTCTTATTTTTTACATTCAATTACGTATAGAGCGGTTTTGAGTTTGCATTCCAAGCAAGCAACTTTCTTCGCTGCATCACTGCAAAATTCACCTAATCCAAAAAGCATATCTCTTTCAGCTGTCCACATTTGGCAAAGATAAATGTAACTTATTTTACAAGCTTACATGATTTCAAGTTAATAGTTGTGCTCGTTTGTGCCTCATTAGTATCTCCGTCCGACTGTTGCAAGCATTTCCTCATCTGTTAGTGAAAAATTTAGATAAACGTCCTCATAATCTCATTGATATTACAATTTCGTTGTTTGCATTGTGACACTGACCAGTAGTAATTGTGGGTTGATTTTCTTTATCATCTTCGCACTGCAAGTTTACATTTTCGTCTGAAGACGTGTTGATCGCTGTTTCTGAAACATCATTATTTTTATTAGATTTTTCGACACAGTGCAATGAATTGTATGTAGTGATTGCATATTAATGTACAGTTTTGATTTACCAGTTAAGGCACAGTTTCTACACTCTGCAATTGCACAACTAGCAGACATTTTAATTAGCTAATTAACTAAATGATTTGCACTTGTGATATGACTGTGAATGATTGAATTGTTGATGCATGGATGTGCATATTGAAACCAGTTCCGCGCTCTTTCATGTTTGCCGAGTTACGTCACAAATGAGTGGGAGTTGGATGGCGAATAATGTTCAAGGAAGCTACATGAAGATCGGCACTACCTTATTATTCTATATGCCTTGTGTCTTAAAGCTCAAAAGTGAACTGAGTCACTGGGGTAAAATGATTGAGCAGTCAAGGTCTGTTTTAAAATATATGACATGTATTTGGTACGCTTCACCATGTTTTCTCGTTTGTATTTATGGGGGGATTTTAATCCCCATAATTTTTAATGAGGGGGACCTGTCCCCTGCAACCCTCAATGCTACGAGGCCACTGGGTCGTCTTCATTGTCCATACAATTGGCTTCACATTCTGGTGGAATCGACATCCAAGTAAGCCTTGACCTAGATTTAGGAATGATGAAATAACTGTCGACTTGTCTCTCTCGCACTCGGCGTGCTGCCTCGTGGAGTTCCCTAAGGTAGTCAGTCGGTAGTTGGAGTCCCTCACGTAAAGGTGCGTAGAGCCTTAAGTCCTACAGTAAATATATTCTCCATTTGTAATTTATACTTACTCCTAATTAATGTCTCCGTTTAATAACTATGGAAGTCTACAGAGTGTGTAAATAAATAATTGTACATTGATGCTCACTAACTCCGAAAGGACCTGGCCTTGCATTATGGCGTTCTCTCGTCACATGTACCTCATCTGTGTAGGGTCACACCGTTCTTCTGCAACATCGAGAGTGTCATGACTCTCATGAGATCCCCCGTCTGTACGGTGCACCGCGGTGGCGGGCAAGAAAACCGTTAAAAGCTCTTAACCTATTGAAGTTATTCAAGTTTGAAAGTGTCAAGTCTCCTCTGACCCACACAAAAGTTTGTACTGTACAAACTTTTATGTCCTTACTGATGGAGCTAAGAAACGATATTGCGCTAAAGACTATGAGGCTGATCGAAGGATTACCACTAGTACAACGAGCGAACATTTCGTTTAAACTCAAAACTGCCGTAGGAATTAAATTTTAAGGATTTGATCCGTGCATTTTTTAACAATGGTACAATAATACACATTTCTGGTGCTTTTGTCAAATTAAATAAAAAATCGGCATTCAATGCCGAACCCATGACTTCGGTGGTTCCGGTGCCGCTGTGCACCACGATGGACAAATTTTTTCTAGTGCTTTTTAGCTGTTTCTTTTTATAAGTTATTTTGGCATATGAAGCGTAACCTTGATCAGTGTGACTGCAGAAAGACAATGAGAGTTTCAGTTATTTGAAAAGTAGCAGCAACTATCAGTAAGCACTGGGATCGGACGCGTTAGTTGAATTGCAATTGCATCCATTGCATTAGACTGTGGACCTTACAAGTGCTACTTGCTTGAAACCAACTGTTAAAGAGGAACTATCATAATTCATAATCATTTAGTTGCTTCAAATTATTCTGACCCCGAAATCAGCACATCATGTCATATACATTTGTACTGCAGTGTAATTTAATGGAAAAATGCCGACCCCTAAATCAGGACATGTAATACCCTACTTGAAATAAAAAAAAAATCCCGCCACTTCTTAGTGCATGATTTTAGGGGATTATTTATTTCATTGCATTGTAAGCATGAAAAAATCTAATAAGACGTAAGGTCATTTAAAACATGAGCGTTATTATGCGGTTTCATCCAATACTGAAGAAGATCCTTAGGACTTCCGTGGCTGTGTATGCTGATAGCAGTTTCATTATTTAAGTACGGAGACAGTTCAGTAGGTTTAATACCCAGTTTACCAGCCACGATACCAATGTAAACGTCGTCAATATCCAGGTATTTGACGAAGGATGCCGCCAAAAAAATATAACGATAGGTCTTTCTAGTGTAAATCACAAGAGCTCCACTTGCATAATTAGGAAATTTCTCAAATGGGTAATCGTTCCACGATAAACTTGCTTTGGAATGACTACTACTCCCTAAACAAAATTTTGCTATTCTAAATAACTTCAGTAATACCAATTTTTAAAATCAAGGAAATAACGAACTTATTGGAACGTTGAGATGTCCTTGGTTAATATATCCTGCGTAGAGAAACTCGTCAGGAGAAAACGCCAGATGGTACTTAGAATCTACCGTAGGATCAGCCCTTCTTCCATAAGGAGGTCTTCGCTGCAGGAATTTCATCAAGTTTGTTACTGACAGATAAACATCATCATCAAGCGCTATCACAAACTCATGGTTTGAGCAGTATTCGAACGCCCATTTCATCATAGCCATTGTCTTGAAAGTGTTATTACGATATGTTTCAATATATTCAATCAAGACGAGATCGTGATTCAGTGTGATTTCATCCAAGAGGTGTGGAGGATATGAGCCATTCAACTGGCCCACTCCGACAAAGAAAGCGTACTTGACAGGAATTTTAGAATGCTTGAGATAATTTTCATTGGCCCACATAGCACGGATAGTCGCACGCTTTAAATAATTGCCTACTGCAGACTTGATTGGAATCAGTAAACCGATACTTTCATTTGGAGAGCAATGTGACACCGACAGCGGGTTGAATTCCAACTTGGAGAAGTCTGGGTTTAGAGGAACATCAGAAGCGATTCGTTGCCTTCCTTTGCCTGTCCTACGGAGTTTTAAAGCCCAATGTAGATTCACCATTGCTCTGTGTCGTAGACTAAACTTACGATTCGATTAACCTCCGAAGATTTTTAATGGGCAAAGGATAATAATGTATCGCTGCTGAAATGTCCACGTCAGGTTTTTCTTTTTCCTTCGGTCCAGCGAAGTTAAAGTAGAGAAATACCACTAATAGGATAGTTACGCCTAACACTCTCGTTTTAAAATGTAGTATACGGGTTATCAAAGTGTAAGGGCGCATTGCAAAAAATTCTGCTTTCTAGCTTTGATTGGAAATACTTGGAAGTTTGAGTTGACAATAACGATTCACATGGTATGGAACCTCCAGACGTTAAATACTTAATTTTTTGCAGCTATGGCGTACGCTGCGTAGGGCTAGATTAACATATCATTGAAAATAATTGATACTTGAATAGATCTCCTTATGGGTACTTTATTTTACGGAGGTGTATAGTATACTTGAGTGATGACTGGATGATGAATGATCTGCGAATTGCGAAGCCGTGGAAATGGGAATGGGCATGAAATATGGTTTGATCACCCAATTTTATTTATCCTAGCCCGCATTGTTTGCATCATTTTAACTTAGCAGTATCCATGAAGAATTGAGTGAACCAGTGATTTTTCTATCTAATTTGCCAATCGACTACATGATATTGATATAATATGTTTAATGTGTCGCTTTTGAACTGTAATGAAAGTAATACTTAACTGGTATGTTGCATACGGCGAGGAACATGCACGTCGGATAGCGGACATTTGAGCTCTTAGTACCTGAAAATGCAAAACGAGTCGATTAGAAAAGTAGCCCATACCTTTGCAGAATCCCTCGATAATTTTTTAGACGCCCGAGCCCGCAACAGTTAACTGAAAGTATAAAAGGTATCATCCTTGCCTATTTGGCTAGTCTTCTGAAACAAATGGCGACTGCGGAATCTCGAAAACTCATGGACGAAGTGCTTTAACCAGATGTCCCATCATCGACAGCAACTGAGGTTGCTGGAGAAGATTATTCACCGCGATCTCACCAATCTCGGCACCGAGAAAACTCCTTGTAGTATTCCAGTGTTGAACGAGTTTGAAATATGACGTGAACGAATCATTCGTCGGCTCGTTCTTCGCTGTAGGGCAAGTATGGAAACAAGTTTAATCTGTGTGAATGTAAACACACCATTATTAGAATGTGTTGTATTAGCACATTTCAACTTGAGTAGTTCAATGTGCCAATATTGTCTAAGCGAGAACACTCGTTCAGTGAGTGTTGTATGATGTGTTCATTGTGTGTATGTGCTGCGTAAGCAGTAGTTGTTGTGTTGTATGTAAGAATCAAGCCTTAGTTTCAGAGGAAGAAAATAAAGAAAGATTCACTCTGAGTCCCACACTCAAGTGTAACACAACTCTTGTTCTTGTGCTGTGGTTTTATTTCAGGTCATACGACACTTTATCAGTGCCTGCATCTTCAGGAAAGTGTCATGCATCATTGTCTATAAAGTTGCCTAGAGAGAGGATATTTAATGGTGAAGAATCTCACGTTTCTATGAGTGAAACTGGTGAGGTGAGTAAGTCCCTTTGAGAGGGAATCTGGCCATAATTGTGGTAAGGCCTGATTG
This sequence comes from Deuterosminthurus bicinctus, assembly GCA_034698825.1. Taxonomy (NCBI): domain Eukaryota; kingdom Metazoa; phylum Arthropoda; class Collembola; order Symphypleona; family Bourletiellidae; genus Deuterosminthurus; species Deuterosminthurus bicinctus. Next base: position 25,212 of record JAQIWI010000436.1, on the reverse strand, counting down.
CTTTACCGTGCCTTAAGCTCAGAGCTAATGAGAGCCTGGAGCTAAACCTCTGGACATTAATCACTAGTAAATGAGTGCTAGGTGAAAGTCATTAATCATTATCATCATAAGCATCTGATAGCTATGGCGATAGGTTTATCCTCCCACACGTTATCAGCACGATTGTGCTCGGTAACAGCAGGGAAATTCCCTATGAGACTGTCACTCGTAAGGTGAGATTCATGATAGACAAGTGACCATTTCCTTCATCAAGACAGAGCCTGGCTTGATGAGCTCTCGTCCTACGTGACAGGAAGGAAGTCATCCGGATAGAGAATCCTTTGAGGATTAAGAAGCAGCTTCAATTTACCAGAGGAAAAACTGCTCACAACATCATCAAGAGTCAAGTAAAACTCGTTAAGGAGTTTCTCTGTGGAAATATACGTGAAATCAGTGGTGAGACTGAGGTATATCCACCTTCAGTCAGTTGTGATACTGATAATCAGTTTGTGAAACTGAGGAGTCAATTTAAGAAATTGACAAGTGAGTCGCTCTCACTTAATAGCTAGAGAAGGGGTCAGCTATAGACCACGCAAGTGACCATAATAGCGGTCAAAGCTCGTTATAACGCTATTCTATTACTGCCTAGAGAGGGGTAGACTAATAAGTTGCTATTGCTCCCAAGGAGCAAACGGGGTAGACACAATAAGCCCTTGTGTGTGACAAGTAACAGCGAGAGTATGAGCCAGCGCTAAGACTTCCCAAGTGTACTTGAGGCGGACAAAGCTCGTTATAAAGCTGTAAGACAATTCCCAGCGTGAGAGGAATTAGTGAGGATTTCTTTGTGAAAGAAATCAGGTACACAAGTCAATCTATCAGCCCAAGGAAGGGTGAACAGTAAGTTCCAGAAGAAGCGACAAGAAAAGAAATTGACAGGCCCAGGTATGGTCCTTGTAAAGTGTACCATCTGTCAGAAGGATGACAACACAAATTGTGATTGTCACGACTGTCCAAGATTGAGCTGTAAGAAAAAGCCAATGATATGTGCATGTCCAGCCTGCCAAGAATGTAAGAAGAAGCCTGGATTATGCACATGGGAGATGTGCAAGTTTTGTCGAAGAATTTTTGGGATCTGTATGTGCAATTGCCAGACATGTAAAGGAATACCCCATAAGTGCAATCATTGTGGAGTCATAGCAGCTCAGGTTGCTGCTCACTCAGACCAAGCTGTGGACAATGCGATGGCCGTATATACAGCAAGGCAAGCGGTTTGCCCCAATTGTAATGTTAATGCACTACTCTGCACATGCAAAATACAAGTAGCTATGAGAGCACTTGGTCTCTGAGTTATTGGCTAAATCCCCAGAGATACACAGAAACCCCCGAAGCCTACCTTACCCCGTGAAAAGCTACACCATACGGTGTTATTACTACATACACGCGCACATTCACTCACACATGCGCGCACACAGAACACCCTACTGAGTCGAAACCCGGCAATACGACACGTTACCCGGATGGGCGGTGTGTCTAACCAACCTATGGAACTCTAGGAGCCCGACGATGTCCTGTTGCCCGATGGCGGTAGGATGATGAAGGCGGTGCCTCTAGCTGAAACCTACTTAAAATATTAGAACCTACCGGCGAGTCTATTCCGTGGAACACTCCAATAGCACGGTGGGTTGATGAAGGCGGTGCCGGCTGGCGTTGCCCCTAATTCACACTGACGGTGAGTCTTCCCTTCACTATAGGACACTCGAACACGTAGTGGGTCAATCACGCTGGGTCACGTACTGCCTCGAAGCTACTATGGCTGAGAATGGTAGTGACTTTTATTGCATGATTATAAGACCTCTGTACTATAGGAAATCAACCCCTACATATTCCCCAATATGCATGTGTGAACAAACGGAGCTAACTTTCACACATGTGTACTTTACTAACCAGTGTCCTTATGCACAGTGTTAACGCGGCTCATCGGATCACATAACCATGTCAACTAAACTGACGTTGTTGGATTCATGATCCGATGCGCCGTTAAATAGTTATTAGCTAAACATGTTTAAGCGCGCGAGTCAGCGGCCTTCTGCTGGCTCGCGCAATGCAAATAGAAATGCGTGTGTGTGGTTACAAGGTCAAACAAATATTGAAATTAAAGACGGTTTGTACGGAGTGCAACTGACGAGAATGAGAAAATGGAGGAGTTTTGCTAATGCAAATTAAAGAAATAGGAATGACAAAGGAATACATGACTGATTTCATGTGTATTAAAGCCTGCAGAAAAATTCAGAAAACTGACGGAACTGATGCATGATTATCGGTCTCAATTGATGTTCTTATAAAACTGTTCCCTAAAAAGAAGTGACGTGAAAATACTGACAAGTCAAAGGTTCAATAAATATTTTTTGGCAAAAGAAAATTGAGCACAGTTATATTGTTGGCTTGAAGATCCTTGTAACTGGAGGTTGAAAAGCTTGCAAATTTTGGTGGAAAAATAATTCAGTATACCTTGCGAGGAACAGGGTTGCCTCTTTCACTCAAAATCCAACTTTAGCCGTAGAAATTTAAGACAGACAGGTAAGCAACAATTTGAAATATTTGACACACCATGACCGATTCAAAAAACGTTTCACATTATAATCAATAAATATAATTCATACGTCGCTGATGATGACAGTTTTAACAAATCAATTTTAAATGTTTGGTTGCCCATCACCGTATACACGGGGGAACTTACACTCCTTCGCACTCCTAATTCCTTAGCTTATAAATGTTCATACCATGGGACAATGAGCATCTAAGGGCGAGCTCACCATATGCAATCCAAGCCAAATATGACCCTGGACCCGTTCTCCTGTATTAAATAGGCAACCTACGTACAAAATGATAGTTATTTATTTGCACACGCTCACATACAATTCTACAATCCATAATTGGCTGTGCAGTTGATTGAAACTGGGAAATTATGAGAGTTAATAATGTAGACGAAAAGTATTGTAGGACTTTATATTATATACGTCCAAACTGGAGGGCTCCCAGCCACCAACTCGAGATGCACGAGGCAGCATGCACCGGACAAGGGACGTTACAGTTATTTCATCATCACTCGCAGTTGCGTTTCAATAGTTCATTAGCCTAGCGAGCTAGCCAATCGTAAGGGAGGAAGTTGCTCGTCATTTGCCTTAAGAGTTTATCTAAGTAGGCTTGTCTAAGGTGAAGGTAATATCTATGTGCATGAAGAGTGATTCGGTTACAAAATTGGGCGAAAAATTAATGGGCGATGAAGGAAAAATATCCCTTCAACAGAAAAGTATATGTCAGCTTAATTAATTGATCGGAACTCGCGGATATAAGTGTTTATTAGTGTTATTCTTGTGGATTTGAATGAATATAAGTATCACTATAGGCATTTACAGACAAGAGCAAGTCTACTGTCATCAATGCAATCCATACCCCCTTTCCCAACTTGACCTATAACTACCATATGTTTACTTGGCTGAAATGATTTACTGTGACTGTAATATCTGACTGTAGCTTCCACTAAGACGCCACCTGGGTGCAGGACAAAAGTAACGATGTAACTAGTGAAGTAACGCTGATTGGTAGACTTTCCACTCAAGGGATTTGAGGTAGTTGCAGCTGCGACTACTTCTTGAAGGGAAAGCTGAGCACAACGAAATGTGAGTTTTGAGTTAAGGTGTGCAATTGCAGCATTAGCTGCTAATTTAGCTTCATATTTGTCATTTGGAATCTGATATGGAGGCTGACATGGACAATAAGCATCGTCAACGTTCGCATCTTTGCAAGTCCTGCTGGCAGGTACTTCTTCGAACAAGGACTGGCCGAAAAAATGGATATGAGCGTCTGATTCTAACTCAAACTTAACCAAGTCCTTGAGAATACGGCGTAAAGTGTGGTGAACATCAAACGGGGAAAAAAGACGCCTAAAATAGTAATCTGATAGAATTCAAATAATCTCTTGTCGTAAACGAAGAGAATACTCAATAGCTGCCTTATTAAACTTAACTTCGAGTTCAGCTGTAGATTTCGTATCCATTCAGGCTTGCGTTTGCGTATATATGGTGGTAGGTACAGCCAAAAATTTGGAAGTTTATCTTCATACCAGCCGTGGTGAGTGCTACGGAATGAGCCGTAAAGAAGCGCCGTGGTCGCCCATAAAGAATAGTACTGTGTTGTCTAGATTTAGGTCAAGCAAGAAAGTTTGGAAATCTTCGTCGGCTGATGCTGCCAAGTTCATGTCGTGATGGGCCACGCTGGAGAGCCAAGTGAAAGAAAACAGTGGGACATGTTGAACCGAAGTCATTAGGAATATTCTTCGAAGGTAATTCAAAACCTTATTGTGCGGTTTATCGGGTCCAATACATAAACCTTTCCATTGCTGGCGGTATCATTAGAGTTTTCAATAAGTTTTGACTTTTGATTTGCGTATTTATTCAAGGAAAAATTACTAATTTTCACCTTCTCCATTGAGGCTATCATGAATGGGCGGAGATAAAAGTCAACTTGCGGCTGTATGAAACCTATTTTCGCGAAGTTAAAAATGTTCATTTCCGGAGCGTCTTCCAAATGTGCTGTCAGGTATTGAGATGAATTAAAATCCTTCCAAATGTACGGGCAGTTATCTTGCCCTTCTCGGCCGTAGTTTGCACAGAAATCGGGAAGATCATCTACAGTAATTCCAGATAGAGCTGGAACAATGTTCGGGAATGTATTGACCCCAACTGCGATCAGAAATCCTCATTTAGATAATGTCTCAGCTTGTTTATGTTTGCCCAACTTAACCTTTCAGGAAGCCCAACATATCTACAGCTCCAAGTTTATGCAAAACTTTTGCAGTTTTTGGCATCGATCTTTGAAAATTTGATCTCGACAGCGAGTCGATTCCGAGAACGAGCACATTAGGTGGCAGCTGTTTTCTTTTCGATTTCTGCCAGGTTCGTATTTTGTGCTTGATTGCTGAAGTTTTATTTACGCTCACAATTGCGTGGTAGTTCGTATAGACTGATGTTTCCGCAGGCTTTCCGCTATTGTTGAGCAATGAAAAGCATTGAACCTTGATGAACTCTACACTTATATTGTTGATTCCATAGTGTAGAAGAATGCAGTTTTCGCTTAGACTGGAATGCAAAATAAGAAGGTAATATAGCGCCAAGCTAAATATGATACCGTTCTTACGTTGTCAATGTATCTGCAGAGGAATTGTAATTCGTGGGCGACTGATTCACTCGTCTGATCTCTAAGTAGCAGCATTTGAGAGTCAAGAGCGAGTATCCAGAATCTCTTACTGCTTTTTCATCCAGAATGACAGCCTACAGATAGCAAAGAAGGGATTTCGGCGTTAGCACAAATCGATAAAGGACGCCATATGATAGTTTTGCCTGGTCGGAAATATTACAATTTACAGCATCAGCCTTTTAGAAGACTCAACGTTCCACTGACGGATGTCCACCGTTTTGATGACTCCGTACAGTTCTTTGGGGCCTTTCGCCGTATCAAGTGTTTCATCCAGTAGTATTTTTCGATATCTTTCGAAAAATCCGGCATCCTGCATGTCGACGTCTCGAGGACGATAGTACTTAGCAGCCTTAAAATCTGTAGAAAATTGAACATATGTTAAAAAGGTCAATACGAATTAAGTTTGCAACTCTATTATTAGACTTACAATTTTTATTTTTATCAAGCTTGAGAGGATAGCTGATACGTTCAGATATTTCTTTCAACTTCATCGCGTTGTCATGAATTTGAGACGGCAATACCGATTCGCTGTGAATAACTACCACGATTGTAAATGACAGGATCATCATAAATGCACGCACGGACTTCAGGCAGAAGTTTAAGCCCAAAGATTTTTTTATCCTAAGCATATCAGTATTCATGGGCAATTGCCCTGAGTTTACACAATTAGGCAGAAGTTTAAGCTCAAGGAATTTTTAATCCTACGCATATCAGAGTAGAGCGACCCAAAAGCAGAATAAGCAGAAAACAGAAGGAGCCTTTTCCGACCTATGGTCGCTATGTTCATAAAATTTTCCGTATTTTTTTACCCCTAAATCTGCTTTTACTGAAAGCAGAAAAGGCAGAATCCGAATTTAAAAGCAGAATCGCAGAACTAACAGCCAAATTTAAGGATTTTGCGGAAATTTTACGCAAAAACTACAATTTTTTCACAAAATTTTTAATTTTTTCCAAAAAAAGATGATTTTCTCGCCATTTATTAGTTTGACGACTACTATTTTACGCAAACTTGAAGTCTAACTGGTGAGTTTCTCATTGAGCTCCCGAAGTTGGACAAAAATTCCATTGCGGAACGGAACGGTCAATAGTAGTCAACCTCCGTTTTCTAAGTGCTTAAATTGTGCCCTTGAGTACAGATTTTAACGCCTTCTTTTGTTACTGCCACTGAAAATTTTACTTCTGCGAAGATTTTTTTTTTAAAAATTGAAAAAACAAGTCTAGAGAAGCAAGTCTGCTTTCGAGCAGAATCAAAAAATCTTCAAGCAGAAAAAGCAGAATTTCAATTCCAAAACAGCAGAATTTGGGGTCGAAAAATAGCAGAATTTTGGTCGCCTTACATATCAGTAATCATGAGCAATTGCCCTGAGTTTACACAATTAGGCAGAAGTTTAAGCTCAAAGAATTTTTTATCCTACGCATATCAGTAATCATGGGCAATTTCCCTGAGTTAACAACAACACTGGTTTTCTTGCTATCAGAAATCAGAAACTGTCCATTTACTTATTTGCAAGTTGCAACATTGCAGCGCATAGCGCATCCACTTATTATTGTGTGAGGTTTAAGGGGAGCCTCACTCTGGATATGATAGTACTAGAGGACTCGCAGAAGCTAATGTAAAGTAAGGCGTGTGTGTGTGAGCCGGAGAGAATAATAATTGTAGAAGTGAGAGAGAATTACTTCACGAATTAGACCGCTCTTTATTTAAGGTAGTTGACTAGATGAGGGCTACTCTCCGACTATCGAGTACTCCACTCACACTGTGTGGAGGAAATCTCTCCAACAGAGATAGTCGGTCACTCACATAGTGATAAGACGAAGGACAAGGATAGAGTTAGGAGACTTGAAGTCACGCCTCACATTAACATAGTGACAATTAGCATTATGAATAATCAATGACATGACAATATCAGGAGGCATGACACATGCCACAATTGCATTTAGTTATTTCAGTAAACTGTATTTGCAGGCCATGCGATTGCATAAGAATAATTTTATCCAAAAAATTCTGATAACTGAACTAACTTATAAGCCATGGCTACAAAATCAAGTTGTTTTATCGGGGTGAGGTTTGTAAGCCTTCAAGCGCAGAGACCAAAGTGTGGATTTATTGCTGGAGCCGTATATAATGCTTTGTTCTGGTTTTGCATGTACACTACGAATTTGGGCGATTGCAGTACACGTAGCATTAGTTTGTCCGTTTGCACTTACTACAATATGTGCGAGATTTTCACTTGCTCCGGCCTCGTGTGATTTCTTAGTTTGTAAGAATGCGAGTACGCAATACAGAATACAGCAGCACGTGCGTCCACACTTACTGCATTACTCATCTGCTTTAATGCCTGTACATGCTGCTGGCATTAGCGATAAAGTATATGGCAACGCTATCTCATGGCCTGCTATTGACATCATAATTCCTTAGAAAAAAGCAAATGAGTGAACGAAGTGCCGCAGTGAGTGGGAACTCACAAGCTTTTTGGTAGCACGTGTCCTCAAATGCAGAGGTTTGGGCTTGGGTTCTCTGTAAAATTTCTTTACTAAAATAAATATTTAGCTGTAATGTAAACCTTTGTCACCAAAGACTAAATAAATACTTGCCTTTTTGCAATTTAAAAAAATATAAGGTATTTAGACCTCAATTTTTGTTTTGTTTCTGGACAGGTGAAGGTGGCAGTATAAGAACATACCCTTTAAAAGTCCAAACCTACGGTCCACATATAGGGTTCGATCCCTGGCTTGACTCCAGTACTGTCAGAACTGACCATTGCCCAACCCAATGCTTTCACCATCAACCGGAGAAAGAGGTTCAAGTCCTCCCAGTACTGGTGGGAAAATCCAACCTGTCTTGGGGGTTCCCCCGGGGTTGGTCACCCGCTGCCTTCGTGGACTGGTGGGCGCAGCCGTCGTAGAAGTGCACTGGGGATGCTGAAGAATAGCTTCGGGTAGTCATGGGGCGAGATGAAAGCGGCTTGTATTTCGGAGGGACCGAGGAATAGCGGATCTAGAGGCCGGAATACAGATGTGCCAAGTCAGTGCTGCAAAGGAAGAGCTTGGGATGTGCTTGGCTGGTGGACGCTGACTACGCATACGCCGGCAGCTAAATACCCCGCGGGGTCCCGTATCTCCTGCCTAAGCCCCAAATCAGTATCACTGCGCATGCGCACTCGCCCAGCGAAGGCTGCAACGGCCTGTTTGCGAAGCCTCAGTGTGCAAATGATAGATAATGAGCTTCCTTCTTTAAAATATTCCATCCAGCTTTATCCCAACTTTCCTCAAAACTGCTGGCTGGAAAGTCTAGAAATGGAGCTGAAAATAACTTTCACCAAAATCCTTTCTCGCTCGAAACCCTTCCGACTACAAAGTAAAATGGAACATTTGTTACATGAAAAGGCCTTGTAAATTCACTATATATCACTATAAATTCACACAATATCCAATTCATCTGTTGTTAGTGAGTGTCTGTCTGCCGTGAGTTTGAGGCCAATGGGAATGGAGAGAGACTCGTTCGTCTAAGTCGAATCCAAAGTGAGTTTTATTTCCAATTACCGCAAGGCAACCCAAAAGCAGAATCAAGTTTTATCCTTAAATTTCAAATTTTCATTTTTATGGGAATTAACACGGGAAATTGAGCCGAGCAGAGGTGAGGGACCTTTGCAAATTTTTAATTTTTAGTTTGAGATGCTCCAAATTAAAAATCACATTCTTCTTATGGGATAGGAAAAGTCAAGTAAATAAAAATTTCAAGTTTCTTGCATTGTTCAAAAACCAATTTTTTGCATTTTCAGGCCATTTAGAGACTTCTAAGTTTTGGGCTCGAAAAATAAAATCCAATTTTTCTTATAGGATTAAGCATGGGAAATCTGACTTAGGCAAAGGGGGGACCCTGTGGGAAATTTTGAGTCGCGAGCTTGGAAATCAAAATGGGATTCTTCTCATGGAATTAAACATGGGAAATAATTCATAGTCACCACAGGGGGGCCCTTGGTAGAATTTCAATGTTTAAAAGCGGAATTTCCAACCCCAAAAAGCAGAATGGAGTCGGAAAAAGAACAGACTTTGGGTCGCTTTAGCCAACGACTGACTGACTGCACGGCTCTACAAATTCATCTGACTATGACTGAAATTGAATGGGACCGATCCCTGGAGCTATTGAGAGCAAAATAATGAATTGAATAAATTTGGTTTTTCATTTTTTTGTACCTTCCGTGGATAAAACTTTACTGCTTGTAGGCACATCCCCTTCGTTCAAGTCATCTATAATAAATAGAATAAATATGAAAAATCATCAGGGCCACTAGCCACCAAAAGCAACTGTAAGGTCAATCAAAAGTGCCAGGGCGTCTAGTGTGCAACCGAGTCCGTCTATCAGCAAGCCAAGAACCTGTATCAAAATAAAGAAATAAAATGATCTTTGAAATTCAAAACAGTGATTTTCTTGTGGGATTTAACACGCGGAAATTGAGTGAGGGAAAGGAGGGATCCTCGGGAATTTGTTTTAGTTTGGGTATCCGAAATGCAAAATGGAATTTCTCTTATGGGATTTGACATGCGAAATTTAAAGTTCCAAAGGGTAGACCCTTGGTCGAAAGTCAATTTTTTCATAATTTTAAAATCATTTAAAGTCAACATGTACCCTTTCTCTGGACAAGCTTGTAGGACTTTTGGAGTGCTGGACTATCAGCGGTATTAATTAATGGCGATCTTATCTCTTCGCGGAGTTACCCATGCGGATTTATCACTATCGGAATTATCTCGGGGAGATTGTATCCGACCACGGACGAGAAGTGCCATGGGCAACCATATGCAAGTGTACAGGGTACCTAGGGTGGTAACGTACCATGCAAACTTGGTGCGCATGGGCGGCGGATGTTGAGTTATTCAAGAAAAACAAATTTTGAAAATCAAAATCGCATTTTTCTTATGGGATTTAACATGGGTTAAGTTGCAAAGGGAGGCCACGTGAAAATTTCAACTTTCTACCAATTTTCAAAAATCGTTTTTCAAGCAGTTTAGAACATTTGGAGACTTATTTTGAGCTCGAAAATGAAAATTGAATTCAAGTCCCATAAGAAACTTGTTTAATCAAAGCTAGCCTCTTACTATGGGTGTAACAACCATACGCAAAATAGTTGCAACCAAGTTGCAATTGTCTGGATCAAAAGACCATAACCGATAACAGGTAATTTTTAGGTATGATTAGTTACTGAATTGAACGGTAAACGTGCCGAACAAGTCTCGAGTCTCGACGTCGTTCATGTATAGATTTATTTATGGTTACTTCACATATAGTATAGTTGAAGAATTTGAAAAAGTTCAGTTATCATCATAGGCACTGGCAAACAAGAGCGAGTCCACTGTCGTCAACGCAATTTCTACCCTCGTTTCCCACTCTACCCACTATTGACATATGTTTACTTGGCAGAAATGATTCACTGTGACTAAAATATCTGACGGTAGATTCCACTAAGACGCTACCCGGATGCAAGGCAAAAGTGACGATATAAACAATCGAGTCGTGGTGCGTGGTTGAATTCCCGTTTAGCGCACTTGAGGTAGCCGCGGCTGCGATTACTTTTTGTAGGGAAAGCTGAGCACAACGAGATGTGAGTTTTTTGTTGATTTCCACAATTGCAGCATTAGCTGCTAATTTTGCTTCATCACTGTCGACGGGAATCTGATTTGGAGGCAGGCATGGGCAGTACGCATCGTCAACGTGTGCATCTTTGCAAGTTCTGCTCACAGGGATTCTTTCGAACAAAGACTGGCCGGCAAAATAAAAAGCAGAATTGAAATTCGTCTCAGATTTGACTATATCTTTGAGAATATGGCGCAATGTGGGATAAATATCAACTTGGGATGAAATACGTCTGCAACAGCCATTCCATAAAATCAATGCTCATGTCCCCTAGAAATAATAATGTTTTGAGTGGCTCACTTGGAGTTCAGCTGAAGATTATGTATCCATTCTGGCTTCTGTTTGCGTAGATATGGTGGTAGGTACAGCCAGAAGTTCGGCAGTTTGCCTTCATACCAACCGTAATGAGTAGAACGGAATGGGCCGAAACGAGAACCATGGTCACTCATAAAGAATAGAATTGTACGTTTCAGATCCAGGCTGCGGAAGAATGTTTCGAAATGCTCGTCCGCTGATGCCAATGCGTTCATGTCGTCGTGGGCCAAGTTAGTGAGCCATGTAAGGGAGAATAGTGGTACTTGTTGATCTGAAGCCATATGGATGAGTCTTCGAAAGTAATTTAAAACCTTGTTGTGCACATTGTCGGGTCCAATACAGTCACGATACATCTTCTGATGGTATGAATAGGATTTTCAATGAGCTTTGCCTCATTATATATATTGAAAATTTTTACCCCTCCGTAGGCGTTCATCATGAAAGGACGGATATAGTAATCAACTTGCTGCTGTACGAAACCCAACTTCATATAATTAAAAATGCTTATCATGGGAGCGTCTTCCAAATGTGCTGTCAGATAACCAGATGAATTAAAATCCTTCCAAATGTACGGGCACTTATCTTGTGCCTCGTGGTTGTAATTTGCACAGAAATTAGGGAGGTCATCAACAGTGACTCCAGAAAGTGCTGGGACAAGGTTTAAAAACGTGTTGTCCGCAACTACAGCGATAATTTTGTGAATAATTTGAGACCTCAATGTACTTGAATTCATTTAGTTTAACCTTTCATGAAGCCCATCATCTCTATAGCCCCGAGCACATGCAAAACTTTTGCCGTTTTGGGCATCGATCTTTGAAAATTGGCTCTGGATAATGAGTCGATTCCGAGAATGAGAACATTAGGTGGTAACTGCTTTATATTCGATGCCTTCCATGTTTGTACCTTGGACTTGACTAATGAAGTTTTACTTGCATTTACAATGGCGTGATAGTTCGTGTAAATTAATATTTTCTCAGATTTTTCGTGAGTTTTGGGCAAAGAGAAACATTGAACCTTTATAAATTCTTCGGCTATATTGTTGACTCCATTGTGCAAATGTTTGCAGTTTTTGCTTAGGCTGTAATACAAGATGAAATGGTACATTTGAAGTAGCAGTGAGAAAAAACAGGACGCTTTGTTACTTTGATAATCTGTCGGCACTGTTATTGTAACTTTTTGGCGATTGTTCTACTCTTCGGATCTCCTGGTAGCAGCATTCAACCAATAGAATAGAGAAGCCAGAACTTTTAATTGCTCCTTCATCAACAATGAGAGTCTATTGAAAGCATGCGAATACAAATTGAATGGAGCGTTGGCCGAATTGGAAAAGGAGCTTCAACGCAAAACTTGACCAATAATTTCTGCATTTGAGAACGTATACTCTATAGAAGACTTACAGTTCCATCAACATAACTCCAACGTCTCGATGACTTTGCACAATTCCTTAGGACCGTTGGCTTTATCATTTTTTCCGTCAAGTTATCATTTTTCAAAGCCTCTGCAAAATCTGGTATTCTGCAAGTTGACGTCTCGAGAACGTAAGACAAATTTTCATAGTACTTGGCTTCTTTGAAATCTAAAGAAAATGGAAGAGACATGCGTTAGCATTTCGCATCGTCACATTGTCAGCAACGCCATTGAAACCTCTTGAGTGGACCTACAATTTGTCTCTCGAGGATACAGGATATATGAAACATTGTCATGAGACAATGTGCTATAAACTTTTGTCGTGACCAGTGAAAGCAATATCACAAATACAAACAGAGATTTTAAGCAGTTTTTACACAAGCAGGTCTTTATTTTAAGCAATTGAGTAATGACAATGACTGTCAATGGCTTTGAGTTCATACTGAATTCATTTCTCTTAAAGTTGCACACTGATTTGTCAATATTACAAGATTCGCACGAGTATGCTGAGGAGACCGAGACGAGACTGCTAATAGTTTGATTCTCTCTTACATTTTAAGCCCTCAATTAAATCAAGAAAATCAAGATTCAAGATCAATCAAGACCAAGACTGACTGACGGACAGAGAAGTTTGACTTTACGTTTTAATTTTATAAGCGATTGCATTTGTAACTATAGCCATTTTACTCAAACAATTTTAAAATTCCAAATAGCCGTTATTAACAATGCGTTGGTAACTTTTTAAACGAATTCAATGAAGTTAGAATAATTAAACTCATTTTTAAATGCAAGTATTATACTAGCTACTAGCTATAAACTTAAAAACGGGCGAAGCGTAAAACATAAACCGGTATTTTTAAGTATTGGTGACCGACAAGTCAAGTGCAGCTCCAGCCGATCAAATCTGGTTAAGCTCGGAATCTGGATTTCTCAAGGTAAAAGCTCTGCTGGCTCACTTACTTACAAATAAAAACTTCACCCAATGGTCTGTTTATTTAAAAAGATATTGCTGACAGAAATCGTGAAGGCAATGTCGACCATGTTCCAACACTTCGATTGGAAAATCCGGCTAAAAATTTGGCTATATACACTCTTCTATCACTCTCAAGTTTCTTTGGATTACTCAATGGATGTTCTTGTAGAGCCTCTGATCAGTTTTATGGAATTCTACACTACATTTCTCGGCTGCTTCTTCGTTTCCGGTGTCCTAGTTATGATCTCCATTGTAGTATTCACCGCGCATACAATCGGCTTTACATTCTGGTGGAATCGAAGTCCACTAATCACTTGCTTTCTTTGTGCCATTGGCTATTGGCTTTTAATCAATATCACCTTCAACTTTTTCCATGCAGTGACAGTCTCACCAGGTGAGCCGAATAATGCGGATAAAATCAATCCGTCAGAGTCGAGTGTGTGCAAGCGATGCATCAGCGCGAGACCCGCACGTGCACATCATTGCTCAGTTTGTCACAAGTGCTACCTCAAAATGGACCATCATTGTCGTAAGTTCTTTCGAGACGGATTGCAAACTCTGATACGCAGTAATTAGAAGTTGGATTGAATTTAGCATGGCTAAACAACTGCGTTGGTTATGGGAATCATCGGTATTTCTACTTGGCTTCGGTTTACATTGTTGCTGGATGTAACTTTGTCATAATTTTTGGGGCCGAAATTGCATTTCGATGCTTTTTTGGCAGTCAGGATGTACTCAAGTTTGACTCTATAGGACGAATTGGACATTCTTCTACCATGGATGATAGCAAAAATATGAGTTTTATCTCGAATGCTGCTAATGATGTTGACGTCAAGATGTCTGACAATATCTATCATCAGAATTTCAATGCGTCGCAGCCAGAGAAACTTCCCATTAGTTCCTTGGACCTGACAAAAGTAGTATTTTTCAGTATTTTGGGTATTCCATTTGGCACAGATGATTGGGATTCGGCATTCGCTACGACAGAAACTGCATTCGGATTCAGATTTTCACGGTTTTTAGTCAAAATCTGTGTTGTTATTACGGCGCTCATTTGCATTGGTGAGCAATCACTCTGACCAAACAACTCGGAACTCGAGGGGGACTCGATTTGTGCTACTTTAATTATTCTGATTTATACAAGGTGCTTCGATTCTGTTGGGAGGATTATGTTGGTGGCATGGACGCCTGATTTCCAGCGGGGAAACAAGTGTAGAGCAATTGATTAATTCTAAAAGAAGACTGAAATACGGTGATGTAAGTAACTGCTCTGTGGTCCTTAAATACAATGTAAATTAATGAAAAGAATTCAAATTTTTAGAGCTTTCTAAACATTTATGATACGGGGACCTGGAACAACTGGATGATATTTCTTGGGTTGGACCAGCCTAGACGCTCTTTATGGCGTCATGTACTGCTACCGTCGAGGCACCCACCTTCTGGCAATGGCTACGATTGGTCATTCATTACATCACATCGAGTCAAGGTAGAGGTACCGGACAGATTGGATCAATCCCTTGCCGCTTCTTGAACTCTTATGATTTAAAGACAAGTACAAAAATTCGTATTATTCGTAACAGAAATTATATTTTCATTTGGACATTTAAGTCATTTCGGATTATAAGATAAAGTTACTTGACAATGCAAAGCTTAATCACTATTTCTAATTCACTACAATTGCTTCCAATATTTCTTTCTCTCGTGGAATCTATTCACTCTGAATCGTCGAATTTCCCGAATTTAATTTACGGATTACTTCGCGTAATTTTGTAGCTCTCATTTTTCAGCCTTTTATTCAAGCCTGTAATAGATACCCAGCCCATCTGACGGCAATAAAATGGAGCGAACATACGTATGTGGTATGGTAGTATGTAAAATAATATATGCTTGATATAGGAAAGTTACGAAACGCAGACAAAATTCATTTAAATAGCAGTTTTAAGAGTTACATTCGTAGTGGTGTAGTTTCTACCAAGGGTTGTCCCACAACGATTGCACCGATTTTTCATTGGCTTCAGTTGGAGGAGCTTGCTGCGACCTAGGTTCTGACGCAAACGCACTGCTTACTCCTATACTTTTTGTTCCATGGTAGAGAACATCGATATTTTCTGCCGTGCGATTAGATGCAGCTCTTGTTGTTGTGGACCTCGGGACTCCCTGAGACTCGTTTGTAGGGTAGCTGCTGGTCACGGCTTGGCTACTATAATAGCTTGCATCTGTGAGAAAGTCGTGATGATCCATCAGAACATAGCTCGGCCCTACAGTCTTTCCATCCTCAACTGAACGCATCACACGATGAAGCTCCAAGCCGTTCCCCTCAATATGTTTCTTGACGAGAGCATTAATATCGTTGATCTGAATGTGCTCCAAATCCTCGGAGTTGAGTATCTTAATAGTTTTAAAACCAAAGTAATCCGCAGCGGCCTCAGTGTCACGTTCTGAGTATGACCTCATTCGAAAATTGTACCTCAACGGCATCACTGCCGGCTCAGCTGACTTATCAGTACTCCATTTGATTGGTAGAAAATACAAACCGCAAACACATTTGATAACATTGTCCTCCATGGCCACAGCCTCTTCCAGATTCAGTGGGAAACAGTTCAAAATGAATCCATGAAGTTCAGGATTGTTTTGCTTGTGAAGTAGAGTTGCAATTTTAATTAGTTGGCATATTTCTTCCACCTTGAGTGGAGCCTTATTTTGTACTACTTTATTTGCGAGTTGTTTCCCTCGATAATTGATTTGATTTTTCAGACCTTTTGGCTCCTTTGAACTCAGAGTTGATGGGGTTGTGGCCTCATGAAATTTATCCAACTCTTCGTCCAGCTCGATAATTCCGAGAGAATTCTTTTGAGAGATAATTTGAAGGCAGCGAGTCTTGTTAGTCTTTGCTGCAACAGGCGTCAGACCGAATATCCAGACGATCGGCAAATTTCCACAAACGAGCTCTAAAAAGGCCTGCTCCACCTCGTCGACTGGCGGGTCATCTTTAACGGAATAAACTGTAGGGACCTTAGAAATGGTCGGAGCGACGGATGGCGGCGGCGGGGGTGGTGCTTGACTACTTTCATCGTTAATTTTTGCACGTATATGCTGTACTGTAGGTTTAGCATCTACAATTATTGCTTTGTAGCGTAGCATCAGGGGGTGCTCTTGCGCGTGAAATGGACTGCACTCAACGCAGTTTTTCTGATTTTTGTCCGAACAGCATCGAAGATGTGATCCTGCTGGGACTGCAGAAGTTGATGGTGGCTTGGTGGAGGGGCCAGGCTTCTGATTGGCTGAAAATTCTGATGGAGGTACTGCTGATAACGCAGATCTAGGCTGAGTTTGGATGGATGGAATAGGATTTGTGTTGGCTTGTCCAGAAGGTGACCGTAACTGAGAAGTTGTAGTCTGCACGTCAGTTTGAGCGCCTCCTTTTCCTTTACTCTGTACATCGCAAAGCTCTTGTAAAGTTTTTTCTGTCTGCGTTGGCATCTCTTGAGCCTCTGTACTGACATTGTGAACTGGCTGGCTGAAATTCTGGGCTGCTATAGCACGCTCCACATGGATGTTCTCTTCCTGTTGACCACTACCACGTCCTTCTGGTGCTGAAAAATTGCACTGAACTTCCTTGTCGAAATCTGTCTGCGTTCCGTGAGATTTATGAGGTTTTCGAGTACAATGATCCTCATGATTTTGAGTTTTATTTCCATGCAGTTGGTGAGTTCCCTTGTTTTCTTGCGGCTTAGGACTTTTCTGTGCTGCGACTTTCGGATTAGTCTCACATGACCCAGAGGAGTCTTTCGAGGTCTTTCGAGGTTTCTGCGGAGCACTGGACTTATCATTAGCTCCATTGCCTCCTGATGATTGTGGTTGTCCACACCGGCCACAAGGGTCTGGATCTGCACTTGACCTCTTTGGGTTTTCACCTGACGAACCCTTCCGCTTGTTGTGACCTCCATTCACCATTTCTTTTTGTCGACATTTATGAAGATTAGTCAATTGCCTTTACCTCTGAGAATTTCTAAAATATATGTGGTCAGTTTTGTCAAGAAGACAAATTCATGGGTACAGTACAACTTACATTAGGATGGTTGCAAGATCCAGCACGAGAGCATCTCACGGGGCATTGCATCCGGTTGATGAATTTTGCTGTTTCGAAAATGTGAGAAAATGTATGTAGATCATTAGAATATCTAAAGCAATGGGGCCAAAACTGATGCCGAATGTAATTATTTGCAGTAGCATTAAAATTAGCATGGACTTAATGAATGAATGTAAATTCTAAATGCACAATTTAGCCCAATTAATTAAGGAAACAGTAAGAAAATGCTATGCTGAGGGATACTCAGCAAGTTGATTTAGAGATAGGTACGTTACGATGGCAACACAACAACGCTGCTCTCCATTGGGATTACTGGATACAATCAAGTTACTGTACTTGTTTCTCTGAGGTCTGAGATTCACTTGGCGCACAACAATCATGGCGCGACCAACAAAGCGACTTACGACAGAAAACCAAGACTAAGCCTGGTAAGCCCACGCTCTGCGTGGAGTCAGACCTGCAGTGAATTGATTCGATGCAAAGTTTAAAATCCTTGGGAGGAGACTACAAGGAGCCAATTCAGCGAAAAAAAAATTGCTAGAATTCGCGACCTGCATACGGTTTTTAGTGTGATTGCCGCGAATTCTAGCAATTTTTTTTCGCTGCATTGACTACTTGTAGTCTCCCCCCAGGATTTTTAACTTTGCATCGAATCGATTCACTGCATGTCTGACTCCACGTAGAGCGTGGGCTTACCAGGCTAGTTGGTCTCCACGATTACATCTGAAGTGCATATGATATGAAGAAAACTAAGTATTAAAATCTGTCATCTTTCACAGCGGCGGGGCTAAGTAAGCGCAAAAGATTTCAAAAGCGCTACGTAAGCGCAAGTGAGTTCAAAAGCACTACGTAAGCGTAATGCGACTTATTTCCGCGCAAAAGCCTGTGACTTGCTTATTGACCGTAATCCGGCTGCATTTGCAGTACAAAAAGAAGCCTACCCGTTGCAAGCTCATTGTAGACTATTTTTTGCCTGCCCATGTAGGATATTTGTTGCCAGCTCCTTGCATCTTATTTGTTGCAAGCCCATTTTAGTATTCGTTGCAAGTCTATTGTAGCCTGCTCGCTGCAAGCCCTTTACAGCTTATTCGCTGCAAACCCTTTACAGCGTATTTGCTGCAAGCCCGTTACAGTCTATTCATCGCAAGCCCGTTGCAGTCTTTTCGTTGCAAGCCCATTACAGATTAACAGTTGCAAGCTCACTGAAGCGTAATCGTTGCAAGCCCATTCCACCTCAACATTTGCAAGCTCACTGAAGCCTACAACCTTTGCATTGCTGGTCCATTTCAGTCTAATGTTTGCAAGTCCATTAAAGACTAATCGATGCATGGGGTACGCTGCGCAAGGGCATTGCACCCTAATCTATCCAAGGGCATTGTATCTTAATCGATGCAAGGGCATTGCAGCCTAATCAATGGAAGGGCATTAACAGCTTAAATGTTGAAAGCCCATTGAGGCTTACCTGTTGCAAGCCCATTACAGCTTAACATCTGCAAGCGCATTACAGCTTAGCAATTGCAAGCCCACTGCAGCCTAACCGTTGAAAGCCCATTGATGCGTAACCGTTGAGAGCGCATTACAGCTTAACAGTTGCAAGCCCACTGCAGCGCAGCGCAATCGTTGCAAGTGCATTCCACCTGTACATTTGCAAGTTCACTGAACCGTACAGCCGTTGCATTGCTGGTCCATTGCAGCCTAATGTTTGCAAGCCCCCATTAAAGACTAATCCTTTAATGGGATACGCAGCGCAAGGGCATTGTTAGAAATGTTCCTAATAGTTACGACTAAGTTCTAGAATGTTCTAAGTATAAATAAGAAATGCTAACTTAGTCGTATTCCTATTCCTGTTCATTCCTACTTTAGCTATTATACTGAACGGATGTATGCTACTGATGATTCCCTATTAAATATACCCTAAATTCCTATCCAATTGATGATTACTTGATCCCGATCCCTTATAAATTGGTCCTTCGAGAACCGGCCCCGTGGAAGGAGGAATGAGCGAAACCAGCGCAAAAAAGAGAAGCCGTAGATTGCAAGGTCAGAGTCCGGAGATGGGTGCTACCGATCCTACCGATGTGGAAGGTGGCCATGATGATAATCGCGATTCTTTCACGATCCATACTACGGCTATTTCTCATGCTGATGATGCTGCAAATGCTACTACTACTAAAACTGGTCCAACTGCTGATGCCAAAAAACATACTTCGACGACGCGCGATGCCACTACTACCGATGTGACGATGCGAGATGCTGCTACGATGGGTAATACTGATCCCGATGGTGACAGACGTGGACACATTCGTTGGAATTTGGACACTAGAGCCCATGCTAGTCATTCTCATTCCAGTCAGAAGCGTCAAAAACAGGAAAGCGAGTTACGCGCGATGGAGGAAGTTGCGTTGATTGAGGAAGAGGAGGAACGGTTGGAATACGAGTTCCATCAGTCGAAACTGCGCCGACGGAAAGAATTTTCCCAGAAACGTCTCGAAGTGGAACAGGCACGTACTACGGAAGTACATGACGATAGAAATGACTACATTCATCCCGAAATTACAAAACCGATTCCACACTCCTCGAAATTCAGTCCATGGTATGCTGAAACTGCATTGCATCGAAATAATGCTGCATCGCATCGACACCAACCTACTTGGGATGATACATCCGATGATGATGATGATTATAACCCACAACCTGCTGACACGAAATCTCTCCTGGAGAAGATGTTAGCACGTCAATCCGTCCCGAAAGATCTTCCGACATTTTCTGGCGAACCAGCCGAATGGCCCCTCTTCATTCGTCAATTCGAGCACACGACCAAAATGTGTGGTTTATCCGACGAAGAAAATTCCATGCGTTTAGCGAAATGCCTGAAGGGGAAAGCTTACGATACAGTTTGTTCTATGCTTGGCATTCCCGAAAATGTTTCAATGGTCATTGAGACTTTACAAATGACTTTTGGGAGACCCGAGCAAATTATCAAGACGATGATTCTGAAAGCTAAGTCCGTTCCAATTGTCAATGAAAACCATCCCGACACTTTGTTGAACCTGAGTAATGCAGTTCGAAGTCTGGTGGCGACGATGCGCACCCTGAAATGTACTGCATACATGCTCAACCCTCAGCTGATGGAAGAGTTGCTGGAGAAGTTACCCGCATCATTACAATTGCAATGGTTCTTTGTTAACGATGAGAAGAATCCGAACCTTTTCGACTTCTCAGAATGGCTCACAAAACTCGCCAAAGCCGCATGCAAAATGCCGGCATCGTTCCCTAAACTGGCTGAACCTGTTCCTGATCGGAGCAGAGAAAACAAAAGTTCCAATTTCAACAACAACGCATAAACTTGACAGTCGGATTCCAGGCGCATGTTTATACTGCAAGCAACCATCTCACAAGATTACTTCATGTTTCGAGTTCAAAAAAGCTGACATTGACCGAAAATGGAAGTTCGTGAGCGAGAAGAAACTTTGTTTTGTCTGCCTGTCAAGTGGACCAAGAATTGCCCCGACAAAAAAGAATGCGGACAAGATGGCTGCCGTCGGTCTCATCACCCTTTGCTTCACAAACCGATTGGCGACCCCGCTACCTCCGCCGTTTTTAAACCTAGCTCTACTTTTGTTGGTCAATGCTCTTCTGGTCCCGCTGTACTGTTAAAAATTCTACCAGTCAAGTTAGAAGGCCCAGGAGGAAGTATTGAAACACATGCCCTCCTCGATGACGGCTCTACTACTAGCCTTGTTGACAAGAGTCTTGCCGAGTTTTTACAACTTGATGGCGAGATTTCGTCCCTGTTCTTAACTTGGACACATGACCAGACACACGAACAAGCTGACTCAAGAAGAGTTACTGCCAAGATTAGTGGAACTGAAAAGACAAAAGAAAAATTCCACGTTAAGTTGAGAACCTTTGACAAGTTGAATTTACCGATGCAGACAGTTGACATGAAAGACTTGCGTGTCAAATGGCCCCACTTAATTGATGTACCATTTGATTCTTTGATGAATGCTCGACCAAGATTACTGATTGGTCAAGACAATCTGAATTTAATGATCCCGAGGAAGACAATTTCTGGACATGGAAATGATCCTGTTGGAACCAAAACTCCTTTGGGTTGGGTCGTACATGGTCCTGCAAGAAAATTGAAAGAGAGTGAGCACGTGATGTTTCATTATAGTCCAGACGATGATGAAAATGATGACACAAAATTGGACAAACTGATTCAAGATTCTTTCTCTCTTGAAATGTTTGGAGTTCGAGGTACTTCTGCTGATGCAGATCCCACTGATGACAATAATGAAGATCGAGCGATGAGAATTTTAAGTTCGACAACAAAGCGAATCGGTGAGCGATTCGAGACTGGATTGCTGTGGAAAGAGGACGACTTTCAATTCCCAGCAAGCTACCAAGACGCATTCCAACATCTTCGATTCATGGAACGTAAGATGGACAAAGACGAGTACTTTGCTGCAACTTACTGTGACAGGATTGACGAGTATGTGCAGAAAGGTTATGCAAGAAAGTTGACAAGAGCTGAAGCAAATGTCACTAAACCCATCACCCGGTACATTCCACACTTTGCCGTTTATAATCCCAACAAACCTGGGAAGATGAGATTCGTTTTCGATGCGGCGGCGAAAGCTGGTGGAATCAACTTCAATGATGCACTACTCAAGGGTCCAGATTTACTCCAACCGATTCCGGCGATCCTCTGGCGATTTCGACGTGGAAAAATTGGCTTTTCTGGTGACGTCGAGGAGATGTTCCACCAAGTTCGGATGCGACCCGATGATCAAGATGCCCAGCGGTTCCTTTGGCGTGGTACTGATCGACATCGACAACCTGATGTCTACATCATGATTGCCATGATATTTGGATCTGCTTGTTCGCCCGTATCGGCAATTTTTGCTCGAGACCTGAACGCAGAAGAATCCCGATGTGAGTTCCCTGAGGCTGCGGATGCGATTCAGAAGAACACATACATGGATGACACGATTGAATCGTGTGATTCTGTAGCTGAGGCGGAGAAGAGAATCCGTGAAATCATTGAAGTTTATAGACGCGGTAGTTTCGTATGTTGCAACTGGTTTAGTAATTCCCGCGATAAGATGCGATCCATTCCAGAAGATTTACGAGCTGCCAACTGGAAAAATCCTGAAATGGAAATTCTACCCACGGAGAGAGTTCTTGGAATGTTTTGGAAGACTGACACGGACTGTTTTACATACCGTACCAAATTCCATAAGGTCGATGCGGCTGTTTTAAATGGAATTCAAATGCCAACAAAACGACAGATCCTTCAAGTTGTAATGTCCATTTTTGATCCCCTTGGCCTCATCGCTCATTTTACCATCAAGGGTAGAATCCTGTTCCAAGACGTATGGAAAAGTTCAATTGGATGGAACGATGTGATTTCTGAAAACTTTGAGAAGAAATGGATTAAGTGGATTGAAGAAATTAAACTGACCACAACAATTGAGATTCCAAGATGCTATTCCGTACTGATTAAGAATTCTCGCATCCAGCTTCACGTTTTCAACGATGCCAGCCAAGAAGCTTACGCATGTGCATCGTACCTACGAATTCAAAATGAAAATGAAATTGATGTTGTTCTTGTGAATGCCAAAGCTAGAGTCAAACCAATTAAGGAAGTTACGATCCCTCGGATGGAACTTCAAGCTGCACTTTTGGGAAGCCGATTAGCTTCAACAATTCTTGGTGAAATTGGACAGACAGTTGAAGCCACTTTTTCTAGTCTGACTCTCAAGCTGTCATTTGTTGGATTCAGAGCAAAGGACAGAAACTTCCAAGATGGGAGGCCACAAGAATCAATGAAATTTTGAAATCGACCTCCTCTGATCAATGGCGATGGGTCCCGACGGATTGTAATCCTGCTGATTGGGCTACCCGACGTGACAAGAAGACAGATTTCGATGTGAAATCAATGTGGTTTACTGGTCCTGAATTTCTGACTCAACCTGAACAAAATTGGCCAATGCTTTCTCATCCTGCAATTTGTACACACCATTCGGAATTCATTTTGACGACAACAACAAATGATGATCATGATGACGATTTTATTTGCTTACCTGATCCTGCCCGTTTTGATTGCTGGCTGAAACTTATTCGTACAACTGCGTGGCTGCTACGCTATCAATACAATTGCCGACATGAAGTAAAACGATCTGGTGAACTGACGGTTGATGAACTCAATAAGGCGGAAATTCTTTGGGTCAAATGGACTCAAATTAAAGAATTTCGGAACGAGCGTAAAATTCTGAGCTTGAGTCGTGATGAAAATCAACAAGTCAACTTGCCCAAGAGTTCCAAGTTACACAAGCTGTCTGTTTGGATTGACGATAATGATGTGATTCGACTTCGAGGCCGAACCGATTTCTCATGCGACCTTGATGATGATTCTAAATCTCCTTACATTCTTGGTTCTTCTTCTCGATACGTCGCACTATTGTTGATGTTTCATCACCGCCAACTTGGTCATCAAGGCGTGGAGAGCGTGATCTACAGGGTACAGCAAAAGTATTGGCTACTTGGAGTCCGAAATGCTGTGAAGAAAGTTGTTCGGTTATGCCAATTCTGCTGTAATCAACGTGCTACTTTCTGAGATCCTGAGATGGGACTCCTACCCTACGGAAGAGTCAACTCGATGAGCCGTCCCTTTACTTCCGTTGGTCTGGATTACTTTGGTCCGATGCGAGTGAAAGTTGGGAAGAAAATCGAGAAACGATATGGACTGATTTTTGGTTGCATGACTGTTCGTGCAGTTCACATCGAAATGACAGAACGATTGACTACTGACTCGACACTTAATGCTATTAGACGTTTTCTTTCTCGACGATGTTATCCTTCGGACATTTTCTCGGACAATGGTTTGGCGTTCCGTGGATGCGAGAGGGAGCTGTGAGAGCTGGTTATGAAGATTGATACTGATGACATTCAACGGTCCTTAACTGCTTTCGATATCTCTTGGAAGTTTTCTCCTCCCGCTACACCACATTGGGGTGGAAGTTATGAGCGTATGATCCGAAGCATTAAGACGGCCCTGAATGCCATTTTGCGAGAGCGTTTACCAAAACCTGAAACCTTGTCAACGTTATTATGTGAGGCAGAGTTCATCGTTAATTCGAGACCTCTGACTCATGTTAGTGTGGATCCTATTGATATGTCACCACTAACACCACTTGCTTTCTTAATTACTGGTGACCGGAGAGTTCCGAGTTGGGCCGATTCCAACCCTGATCTGCGCAAACAGTATCAAGTTGCTCAACAATATTCGGACAAACTCTGGTCGAGATGGGTGAAGGAGTACTTGCCCACACTGAATTTACGACCGAAATGGAGCACGCCGTCCAAGCTCGTCAAAGTTGACGATGTGGCTCTAGTTGCGGATCCAAGTGGACCTCGTAATTCGTGGCCCATCGGCATAGTCGAGCGAGTGTTCCCCGGTAAAGATGGAGTGGTGAGAATGGTGGACATTCGAGCTAAAGATGACAAAATTTATCGAAGAGGAGTTCGCTCAATTGTGATCCTGGATGTTCGTGA
>JAQIWI010000435.1:0-32457 GCA_034698825.1 Deuterosminthurus bicinctus | reverse complement strand
GGAGAGAGCAAAAGAAAAGTTATTCCGTATAAACTACCAAGTCAGTCTGCATACAAAGATAAGCCTGATCCCTGGAGTTTGAACCAATTGAAGAAACAATTTTAGCAGAATAGTAGTATACACATTCGCACATCTAGTTTACCCTCACTCAGTCGTTTACCCAGAATTGAAGGTGAAAGGAGAGAGGGAGGTTTTCGCAATACTCACATGCAAACTCAACGCCTCCCATCAATGCCAGTGGTCTCACAGTCATAGCATATCGGCTCGTTTCCAATCTATTGCATAAACTCGGAAGCAAGCACATGAGGAGGGATGATAAAAAGGAATTGTGGAGGAACATGTAGCTCTTATGTTGTCCTTTCAGATCCTACTGGTGCTGCTCTACAGAAAATGGAGATGAGAATGCGGGATTGAAGAAGCCATATAAGAAGAAGCGACGAGAGAAAATCTAGGGCAACTGCTCCATGGAATAAGACGGTGGCGGAGCCCACCGTCATCATCACCACAACAATCGATCCTTTGTCGCTAGAATGTGCCAAAATCGGTAGTCCTACTAAACTCACTTTCCCTTTCGTACCTCCACTACTGACTTACTTTCAACCCACCTCCTCAATATCAACAACTTCCTGTCTCTCTCTCCAACTTCGCTCCGAAATTCTAATCAATTCAATTCAATTTCCCAACCTCATATCTCTCTACCTCGTCTTGATTCACTAAAAACTTGTCTTTCCTTTAACTATTCATGGCAACTTGGGATGAATTTCCATACATAAAACATGCAGAGGCAAACACACGCACTATATCCCCATGTCGAATCACAGACCGCAGATGGTCTTGACAAAAACTTGTCTCCTAAACAGCACTTTTATGACACCCTGTAAACATTCTCATCTCAGCCGGCCTGTTGAAGTGAAGGGGAAGCAATGATGAGTGCAGAAATATATAACTACTGTACATGAGCAAACGAGCCTGGTTAAATGCTCGTCCTTAGCCAAACACGCACGTATACACAAATTAAGACAGGAACATAGTAACTGAACTCGGTGTTTATTTACACAAGCCCCTCCTAGCACACCCAATGAAAAGTCCCATATGTGAAGTAGTCCCCGCAGTAATAGACAACCATAATGGACTTTCTGTGGAACGACAACAATAACCATGTTCCATTTATTTACTTTAACCGCCCTCCTTTTACTCCAACAATATTATGACGCTGTCTGTGGCTAAAGTATAACTGCATCTGTCTCCAGCTTTTATCCATCACACCAACTTCCCACCATGTCCTACCTTAACGACCAATCCAGTGAGACATACGACCCTACTGCAGTTTGCTTTGTAATCTAAGTATGTCCAAGCCAAACAAGCTCATACTACCAAACTAATGGGCATTGTCAATAATTAGTCCGGCAAAAATCAATGAAAAAATTGCTATTACAATTATTAGATCGTCCACTGTGGTGTAGAGAGATTGAGTGAGTAACATGATACTTTAGAAGTAAGTGGTCCTTTTGGTGTAGTCCAGTTCACTCGACTAACAGTACTTGGTAGCACGCAATCTCATTATCAGGAAAATCACATGCCTTTTTCCTCAGCTCACCCACCAACAGGCAGGATGGCGCATGCAATGTGAAATGAAAAATTTAAAACTATGTCGTTGGGAATAAAACTCACCGTCCCCAAGGCACACTAAAGGTTCAACGTGTTGAAAATAAATAGACATCAAGTGTACACATTTCCTTGTGTGGACAAACGTATAATTATTATTAATCGTTGCATGCACATGTGCACGCTAGGAAGTGAGCGCAGTAGTCTTGTTAAGGTAGCCTTCGCACCCGGCCACACACATTTACCCTCTATTCCCATAAAAGTCTTAACAACGCTATAATTTTCTCTTGTAAATTAAATAACTTCCATACATTCAACACTGCACCGGAGTTTCACTTCCTCAGAGCTTCACTACACCGCGTCTCCTCACCATAATACGAGAAAAAAATGAAGCTAGAAAGTTGTTTCATGTGTGGTGGAAAGGCCTACAACTGGTCGTCCAGCCTCTATATGCGACAAGCCCGCTGAAAAATTCAGTTTATAATAACAATTTTCATCAGCCTTTTTTGTTCTCCCCATTATTATTATAAGTGTCAATTCCATGCCACTGTTATCAGAACATGAGCACGGTGGTTTGGATTAATTCATGATAGCATCACTGCATGTAGTTTCAACGGCATAGTAAGTATTATGCACTTTGACCGGAAGTCCTAAAAGGTCCACTGTTCTTGTTCCTCTACCATGAAAATGGGCCAGGGTGGAATACCATGCAAAAAGCTTTTTAAATTATCATAAATAATAATTGTTTCCAGCTCCTCCAATAATGCTACGAGCATTCCAAATCACCATGCCCTTCGTTGTGAGTACGTCAACAGATGACAGTAAAGATTATCTGTGGCCATCAACAACCATGTCATGGATCCACGGAACACATTATATCCGTGTATGCACCGAGGAAAGGAAGCGGATGACGAGTCAAAGCGGGAGGAAAATTGATGAATATTTACGATATGCCAAGCACACGTACACACACATACACATGCTCGTCTTGCATGTGTGTAAGGTTGCAGGAATTGCCCGGGCCATGTGGGACGACAAGGGAAAGGAGGAGACAAGAAGGAAGTCGCAGTTGAACTACTAACAAGCAAACCAAGTTGCTACTGTTGCTACATGCCACCGAGCAGGAATCCACCATCAGCCTGTAGTGCAAGCCATAATCCAAAATGTATGAGCACAGTTGAAGAAGATGGGGAAAGCTTAAATATTTGCATTTGAGACGTCGTCAGAAACTCCGCTCTCCTTTCCGTCTCTCTCTCTCTCTTTCTGTTGTCCCACACAATGATGCAGAGTCAATGTTGGAAACTTTCGGTATGCCGGTCTACCGTTATTTCTTCTCCTTCTCCTAGATCATCATATCTCATATCCGCTGCTTTATCACTCTTCCGTCTCTTCCCTGGTAAATATTTGACAACCGATGACTGACAGATATAGGCCTCGTGTAGTTGTATCATCTCAAGCTCGGAAAAAAACACCTTTCCATCACACGCACTTACATAACAACTCCTGACATGACTCCTCATCAGCATTTTCATCATAATATCCAACAACAATGTCGTGAGCAGACCCGGAGCATGTCAATACAACTAAAAATACATGGAAACTCTTTCTCATATAATCCAAAAAGTCCCCTCAACATTTTGTGGCTACAATAAAAAATTCACTCTACTGAAGTCCCAATCATAAAACTCTCAACTGCTATTTCTATCCACTAAAGCTTCTTGCTTCTTGAAATTAGAAACAAAATAACGAGTTTTTTATTCCTCTTGAAAATTGCATAGCCCTATTGTAAGCCTCATTTTACTACCCACAAACATAAAAAATTGGATGAAATTATCAATTATTTCCTCGGAGAGATTCATGTGAGAGCGAAGAAAGAAAGAATGGGTTTCAATTAAACTCAGACCAAAAAAACACGGACTTTTGGGTAATACGCCAATGTCACAAGGTACAAAATCCAATGAAATGACTTGGAGGTCAGATAAGAATGCCTCTAGCAGCCTATAGTGCTGAAGTCGTCACAAGTATGAGACACGAAGTGAGCAGAGCTGAGTAAAATGGCAAGGTAAAATGCCATTGGAATTGATTGAGGAAGGGAAGCGTGACAGTGAGAGTACCATATGTGCCTGGCCTTCTTCGTACACAGCCACGTCCCCGTCTAACTCTTGTTGAAGGCATAAATCCTGTTTTTTTTCCTCCAACAGCCCAGTAGTTTGGAAATCCTCGCTTAACAAGATGGATTTGTCTTGTGTTCGCCAACTCGAACCTGAGAAATTGATTCTCCACTTTACGATGTAATAAAGTGAGCAGAGACAACAGCAGTGTCACCTAGAGCATGCGAAGTCCCCGCACATAACAGCTGCCTCATAATGCCACAGCCCCAATGCCTTTCCTATTTATACGCTACTCTTGTCCCTTTGTTTATAGCGTGCAAATTGCTCGCCATTTTAATCCTTTCGTCTCCTTCTCCTCCTCCTCTGCACAAAGACTCATGAAACTTGCGAAACATTTGAATCAATTTATGTTCCTATTTCACAATCCACATATATCACGGCGGTGTAGTAAAAAAACAAACACATTCTACATTGTCAAGACAATTAAAGCACGTCTCTGTGTGTCTCTGAATGTGTACAGACAGAATTAATGATAAAGCATTTAATACCCTGCCACAATTTCCATAACTTTTACTCAATCGTTTCATGAGTCTGTAAAAAAAAAAGTAGCGGACAAAACAAGAGGCTGCAATGACAGAGAACGACTTGAACAATGTAAAACTGCCTCTCCAGAACGCCAACTTTATTGCGACACGACCATAGAATGCGGTTAAATTTTTCACGGCGTGACTCTAAAACGGAAGCCTCATGTCATTCGCAGGAGTCATTTGACAAACTTTATTGGAGAAGGCTAGCGAGAGCGAGGAAACCGTAAAAACTTGCTACATACAGTAACAATATGCATTAATTACCCCACCATTCCCGCTCTGTGCTCTCCACATGACTGAATTCCACATAAACCATTCACATCTTCTCCCAATCCAATCAACTATGCATCACCATTATGATCAAATGGACAGACAAATCCAATTACTGACCCCTGCACAACAGCATCAACCTCGGGAAAAGGTAGCCTAATAGAAATCAATTTGATTAATCAACACTTTTATAACCTCTGTCTTCACTCGCCTCTTTTTACTGGAAACAAAACGCTTGTTCCATTCTATCAATGTAGCCATCACCCCTCCTACTTGGTCCGTTCGGATGCATACGAATCAAGCAGGCCTGGCTCCTGACAGGAAGTGAAATTCAAGGCACGTGCCTGCAAAGTTTAGGACTGCGTGTGTGGCGGCAAGCTCTGCTGTTCTGTATAGTATACACAAACTGCCGCTATGCAGTCTGCCATCTTTTATACACAAAGCCCTCCATTCCCCGACCAGATTGAATTTACTTAAGGTCAGCTGGCTCGTAAATCTCAGCTATAAACAAGGCAGGCACAAGAGATGGCTTCATGACACACGCAGAGACCTCACGCAATGTAATTTTAGTACGGTGCATTTTGGACGCGTTGAAACAGGCCGACATTATTTGATGCAAAGCCAACACCCGGGATGGGATGTATACACAAAAGACTCTTATCCTCTCTCTCTCTGTCTCTTTTATACACGCTAAGCTAATTCAATAATGTCTGGTCACTCCATCATTACTTGGACGATCCTTTGCCTATAGCTGAATTCCTCCAACTTTCTCTCCACGCTCTTAAGTGTGTCATGCGAGCGTCGGGAAGGTGATGCTGGTGGAAAGCTTGAGATAAAGACAAGGGAAAGCCATCATTGGAGTACAGCAGTCACTGCTGTGACTGACCCAATTGAACTCTTTAATAGATATTCCAGCACGCATATTGTTAGCAAGGGAAATAGACTGCTAAAGTTGAGCCATTGTGTGATTGGAAAGCTCAGGAGCAGAAGTATCATAAAGTTGATTCCGCCCGGCTAGCCTTTCACAAGGCTGCCTTTGTTCTCCAAATTAGACTTGAACATGAAATTCTAACCCACACTACCATCACAATCACACGCATATAAAGTAGACGCGCGGACGGGTGCTTGGACGGAAGTAAGCTACTCATAATACTACCAATGAGCCTAGGCCGTAAGTATTTAGTGAAAGCTTTAGTGAGAGTGTAACTAGCACACGTCCATTATCCTTCTCTATATCCTTCCCTTCTTCCAGCTTGCCTCATTATTTCAATGGATTTTTGGAATCTATTAAAGCCTCCAGACAAATCCTCAAATCACCTTTTTTCACGCAAACCTCAGGCCACTCTTTGTTTTTTTCACCTTAACCCATCCACCACTGCTCCTTCTTTCACCATTGTGGAGCGACAGCTTTTATATCCTTCCAACAAACTGATAGGCTCATGGGGCTACTCCCCTTAATGTAATTTCACATTACAATTCCTTTCTCCCTTCTGTATTTGCTAAACTTGAGGAGCAGCGTGAAGGTAGCACATTGATTTCATGAAAAATCTCCTGGTTTCCTCACGTGGCCGCTTCTGTCAGCTCCCTCCTGTGCCGCTACTTATTCACCTTCAATTGTACATGTAATGTGTGTTCTAATGAGTTCTTACAGTGCATTACCTTTCAATTTGTTTAATGGTAAGGTGAAGCATGCGTGTGCGCCGAGCTTATAGCCGTTACGGTCTTGCTTTGTGACCTGCAAAATTGCTATCCGACAAAACTGTAACTGCCCCTGAACAAATTCAAAACTTGCGCATGTCTTCTTGCATTATCGTTACAAATTTCAATCCCTTGTAACACACAAACACAAATGCAATAACCCCAGAAAATGTCACATATGTTCCCTTAAACAAGTATTTCAATGCGGCCGTAGGCTAGGCAGTGAACGACAACATGAAAATCTGCCAATAATGTCCAAATCAAAGAGTCAACAGAATAATCTCAATGTTAAACACACATTCCATACGTCAAATCAAACTTGATGTGAAGGGGTCGTGCGGCTATTAGAGCTAAAAAGGGATAATAGGAATATTTCCCTGATGAATGAATGTGTAATATTTTCTTTTCAGACATCCAAATATAAGCGCTCCAATTACACAATCCATTCGGCGTGTGTGCTCATAAAAAACCTTATTTTTCAATACCCCTCTCCCTCTGCACACACTCGTCTAATTAGAATTCTGAGGGGAGACACTTATTAGCATGTTATGGCAATTGAGCCAAGAATGCAAAGATTGCACCAGAAGTCACAGCGACTGTTCACATGCCGCAATAAATCTCACATGCACGTGTGTGTATGTGTATGTCCTAAAGCAAACTTGGCACATTGGTATTATCTGCTACTTTTTACAATGGGGAAGACGAACCCTTTTTGGTCCTCCTACTGTCCTCCCTCCCTTCCTATTACCTTCAAATATTGACAATCATCTCGTCCGAAGCAGCGGCGAGAATATGCAAAATGTAAGACAAACAAAAGCTTTCCTTTTAAGCTTCTCTCCCTTCCTCCTACTGCTAACAGACAAAAAAGGATAAATTTCATCGGGATACTGGAGCGCGTATAATGGTCCTTACTTCATGGGCCTTACGTATACAACATTACATGAATGTAGTGTGCGTGTGTGTGTATGTGAACTGTGATTACTCCTGCCTTTCCCTAGTCAAGCCTGAGAACAAACAAATAAAGCCCTGACAGAAGAAAGTGGATTTACATTGGGATCCCCTTCTCCCTCCTTGCTTTTTCTCTCAAAAGAATATAATGCATTTACATAAGCAATTCCCGACATTAAAGTGCACCGTAGGTGCGACACCATTGAAATTATTTCCTTTTGTACGATCAACATCTCACCCCGCATACATTGTCCTCCTAAGACCTTTAAATTGCTTGTTCAAGGTGCCTCATATGTCTCCCCGAGCAAATCCGCATGGACTCTTGGGGAGGTGTAATTCAATGCGTTGCTCTTCCTTATACGTGATGCATCACGCACTGCTCCAGTCCATTCGTTCAACGAGTGAAAATATTCAAAGGAAATGTCAAAATGTGTTCATATGTAACCATTTCCAGACGACTCAGGCTGGATTTACGAGCACTTGGTTCAGGGCATGAATTCAATTGGCAGGTCATGCCAATAATACTAGATTTTACATACTCACTCTATGACACACCACTCTTAGTCAGAAGCTATCCAGTAACAGAAGGATTTTCCTATGCGAGTGCCAGAGTAAAAATGCAAAGTAAGGATATTTTTTCAATCCAATTCCCCTTGACTTGCTCACATAGTAGAAGCTTTTTCAATAACTTCTTTACACACGCACACACACACATACGACTCCACCCTGCTCTACTTAAGTTACCAAGGGGATCCCCACCATCATCATTGCTGAGCATATCGAAGCTGACTGGCCAATAAGACTTGCTCCAAGAATTATTATAAGAGAGGAGGAAAGGTTAGAGCTATAAATTTGCATGAAAACAAACAATAAGTGCCTCCGGCTCATAATAGATTTCACTCACTAGCAGCAGCAACACTTTTCCTTTTCTTTTATATTGCTACTCTCACTATAGTATACTACCCCTCTCACCCTACACATAAACACACTGAGCACACACGAGTGCATAAGTCTTTTATTGAAAAAAAATCTACTTAACATCACCCACAACTTTAACATGCACACAACAAAATGCTCCTCCAGCACCTAAAGTATACACACTTTTATAATGAAATTTCGTTATTAGTCACTCCCATTGAAATCGGTGAGTAATCATTGCGAAGCACAAAAAGCCTAAAAATTGATTCTCAATTACATCCATTCCCATCTCTCTGCGTACATTTCCGATGAACAATTCCATAGTCTTAAGTAAATGCTATTTGTCTAAAAGACACAGTTAACTACTCGTCTAGCTCTCAACGTACCGGCATCACTTATAAAAGGCCAACTTTTATCATTCGTTGTAGCTCCTCATCAAGCTTTCCTCACACGTTTTCCTTTTCCATGGCGGCAGAGGCCAAACACAATAATAAAAATTAATCCAATTATCGCCTCCTTTCACTTCAAATGGCCTAGCCTATTCACTGGTTCGCGGACCACAGAGAAAACTTGATTTCAAATATGAGATCAAGAGGAAAGAGCATTAGAAGCCGTGAGTGGGAGAATAGTCTCATAGTCACTCACTGTAATCATAACAAGTCGTCAAAGTTGGCCAAAGGACAAAGCCATGTTTCCCTCCTTTCCAACAAAAATTACACACTTTTCCACTTCCTACTGTCATTGTGCCGGCAGAGTTACACATGCACTTGGCCTGTCTATTTGTGTAGCCACGAAGGAAGGACCCGAGGGCAGAAAGCAGAATCTATGAGGGTCGTATATTGTAAGCCGCCGCTGTTCGCAATCGGACAAAGCGAGCTGTGAGCCCTGCTTGCAATGTGGTGACACAAAGCCGGTTGTATATGTGTGTGCGTGTTATGCATGTGACTGTCGCACACTTCTTGGTCACAGAGACATCAAAGGAGTTGGAGGAGGCGGAGGATAAAGAAATTTGCTACTATTCTAAAGAATCCTTTAACACCTTGAAGCGTGTGTACGTGTGTGTGGCCATGCGTGGACACGTCCAAGTCTTATCTGGCTGGATGGGCGGGAGTTTTTTACGACTCACTACATTATTGGACGCTCCATATAACCTTTAGCTTTTCTTTCACTTTCTTCTTTTGACTCGTTGAAACTTCATAAAAGAAGTATTTATGAACTCGTTGTATCTCCCTTGCGCTTCCACATATACACACACGCGCACGTGTGGGCCATTCTACGTGGAAATATGTAAGCCCATGGCTTCTCACTCTGTAACTTTCTTCCATGAACTCAAGTTGAACACGTTGACTTGGCTCGAGTTCTAATAAGAAGGGGTTAATGATAGCTGGGAGACATGCTTGCTCTCTTCTCTCCACTCTGCAAGGGAATGTAATGAAGGTTCTTCTAACAAACTAATGAAGTTTCACAACCACACCAATAGTAGTAGTGTAGTCTACTCCATACCGACCGCCGCCAGTAGCAAGTGAGCACGTCAAAACGGAAAAGCTTTCCTCCAACAACGTGACTCGCATACTCTCGCACCCCTTTGAGATGATGCCAACAAAACGTTCGAGCATAGTAACATCCTTGCTCACTCTCTTAACTATACAGTCTTGCCATCAAAATGGATACGTGCTTCAGTCAGTAGAACCGTTCATGAGAGAGAGAGAGAAAGCAAAGGAAGTTGAAGCGAAAGTTATTGCCCTTGTGGTCACCACCACAGACAAAGAGTTGAGAATGCAACGTAATTGCAATTCTGCTGCATTCCCAGCTCCCTTCAGCTTTTAATACTCCAGTCACTAGTAGAGTGAGCCGAATCAATAGGCCGCAAAGTTTCATCACAAATTAAAATATATGTATGGAACTAGTTATACTCATGATAAGCCCTTTTACTCCGCACACCCACCCACACTATCCAAATGCTTATAATAGCTGAGACCGAGCAAAGCAATTAATGATAAATTAGATGAAAAACCCTTCTTTTAATATCCCTCCCTCCTCACACACAACTCGGCTCAAATGAAGGAATAAACTGGGGAAAATTAAGCTCGCAATCAACTCAAGTATATCCTGTGAGCTAAATTAACAGCCTACCCATAAACTTTCTTATATCAACTATGAAGTAACTTTCATATACACATGTGCTCTTACATACCATGCAATGGAAGCTGGATAGAAAGTGTACTACTATTGTGTCCTTTTCCTTCGATGATCATATTGATTGGGTGCAGAGGAGTGTAGGAAATTCATCGATATAGAAAGAAAAGGACGCGTGATCCGATTAACCTTCACATTGTTTAGCTTCAGCTCATCTCATTAGAAGGCAGAAGGAAGACCGGAGAGCGGACAGATGCTGTGAGTATTTTAATAATGATCAACATCACGTATACTGCTAGTATACGACCGTTCCAAGTACTATTACATAAAATACGCACACGGCATCAGTAACAAAAGGGACATGCACACACGTTCTCATATGACAGTTCCATTCTCTCCCCACGCGTCCGCGGCACAACCCCTCCTAACTGACAATACACCAACATTTCCCTCCTCACTATTTGTCTATCTTCGACTAACAACAGCGGCACTGAGTATCTCAATCAATACAACATGTGCACATAATATACACAACACGGATCCATTAATAAAGTCACTCCAGAGTTAGTCATTCTCCCTGACGTGTCCCTGACTTCGCATTGACTTCCACTGTTTCCAACTTTGGTAACAATAGACTCCCCAACTCATCCTTATGAGCATCGGATGACCTTTACAAATGAAACTAATTCTCATGCGCATCCCTGTCTCACTTTAATGAATGCAGGGCGGGTTGCCAGCGGCAATTAAGACAAACTTTTATTTGGCTCCTTCGTCATGAGCCATGTCCTTGTTGTAGGTCGTAAACAACTGCTTAATGCAGTATAGCAATGGCGCTGTTGTCAGAGGGAGATTCCAAGAATAGAGTCTTTCATTACCTGCAAACAATAGAAAAAATCTAGAATTAGACTTAGGCTTTCACATAGATGAGTAATGGACAACACTTGAGTGACTTGAGGCTCATTGAGAGGGGATTGGATAACAGGTTATTCATTGCACATTTGAGTGTGTTCGTAGAAAACGTTTGATTCCAGCAACTCTAATAAGTCAAATGGGATCAAATCAAGCCCTTTATCCCTTCACAAGTATCGGTGATCTATAAAGAGAGGAAGAATTCGTGGCTGAAGACAGACTTGAGTGAGAGGATTCGTTTTTCTATCTCTTCCTCTCTCTCTCTCTCCTTCACTCGTTCCTCCTATCCTTTCATGACTTATTTATTGAGGTGGAAAAGCGCGAGAACTGACTGGTGTTCTTACAAAGAAATTTGCAAGCTTGTTCCTTCTATACTCTTGCCCTCCTTTTTCCACTCACAACGCCGCATTCAAGATCAGCCATGCTTTGTTATCCTATCCGTTTCCGTTAACTTTTTCTCTCTTTCGCGAGAAAGGACGACATGATGATGGGAGCGAGGAAAGAAGGGAAAGAGAGATAGAAAAAAAAGTTAGAGATAAATCCAGCACTTACTATTGCCCTCCATATCACAACACATAAACTAAACTCTTTCAGATATTCAGCCTCACAACTCTGTGAGCTATAATATCCCAGGGTGGGTGGCTGTGTATATAGAAACAGCGAAGGGAAAACTTTTCTCTACTCCTTCACTCCTCCACCAAAAAAGACTTTGGCACATGGAAGCCCATGTTCAAGGAAAGGGTAACAAGCCGTGAATTTCCTCTTAATTAGAACAGGGAAAAAGACTTAAACACGCCTGGAATCCTAATGGACGACGGAGCTACAGATGAACGACCAGCATGTAACTGCCAAAGCTTCCCACCAAATCCAACTCATACGTGGCAAAATAATGAACATTGACGACCGAATCTCCTTAATTGTCTTTCCGATGGTACAAAAGGGACAACGGCTATGAGGACCCACTTGTTCGCAGACCTGAAGACCGTCGCATTTATTTCTAGTCCACATACTACAATACCCTTGGATCTGTGAGACTTGCATACGTAGCACCTTCTACTTTTGCTCGCAAAAAAACCATCGATCGATCGAAATGTTCTAGAAAATCTGTAAAGATGTGTACAACTGACCGGCTACGGGGACAGATGCACACGTATTGTCTTCCATGGGACATGCTTCATAAGCATTCTCACGATTTTATAGCCCTAAGTTGGAAATTACAGAGATATTCTCCTGACAATCTCTGGTCGCAATAAATTATACGGGATTTCCTAATAATTATGACGATTATACGGAAAAATCCTACCTGTGCGAATATGAAAGCGGAACGAGGAGAGAAAAGCTAGAGTGCGAGACTAAAAGACGGACAGAGATGAGTGAAGAAGAAGAAGAAGACGACGAAAAAAGTTTGAAATCTCATTAAAGTGATTTATAATCAACGTAAAAAGTCTGGCATGAGCAGTCGGGGAGAGAAATATGCTTCCATATATGAGTGAGACAAGTCAAACTTTACACTCGGAGTCACCAAAATTTGAATCGGACTGGGACGGGAAGGTAATAAAACATGGAATGTTGTACTTGCGTACGTGTGTCTAGCTATCCTCCCGCTCCAACGGACAAATGTGACCGACTCTTTCGCCTTCTTATCCCACTCTCTCTCTCTCGTTCTCCGACTCTTCTTCTTTTACGTGAGAATGCTGCTACTATGTGAGGCCCCGAAACTTTTTCACTATCTACTTAAAGTAATATGAATGCCCCAAGTTTAGCGGAACGTAGTACATCTTCAGCAGAGCAAAACTAACGGCGAAACGTTGGCCACTATGGATTTGATTATACGCAACCTCCACATCCGCTCTCAATGTGTAGCCCTCCACTTGTTATAACCACGGAGAGAGAGAGGAGCTACTGGCATAAGAGGACAGGATCCATATTATTGCTGTTGAAAAGCGGAAAGAAAGAAATCCAGTGGAATGAAATAGTTGGACTTAACCGTGTGGCGGTTTGCTGGAACTGTGGACTCAAGCAAGCAGCCCATATCCCGCTCTTGCAAACTTCATAGCCAAGCCCGCCCGCCCGCCTGACAACCAACAAGACGAAGGCTACATGCGGCACTAAAGTGATGTCATTGAGAGGAGAAATTATTACCAGGTTGCTTGTCACCATAAAAAAAGAACAAGATTTATGGATTTAATATATTCGCTTATGTTTCACTTCATCCACTTCTCCTTACACGCACTTACATTCAAGTCCTCCTGTATCCCACTTTAACTCACACTCATGCACTCACAGCACCAGTAGTAGTGCTCATCTTCTTGTCATCACCCTGACCGTGGGGACCCAAATAATAATAAAAAAAGGACGGGCGCTCATCCAGCAACATGTTGAGCCGTTCAAAGCCGCCATATTACTCCGCAAACAAGCTCAACAACCATCTTCTCATACTCATCTCCTCATCCAGAAGGAATTTTCATACCACAACCCAACTACCTCCCATCATCCGACTACCTACCAACAGTCAAGCCCACCAGAGCCCGTCCATTCTCTAGCTAACCCAATCCATTCCTCCATAAAACTCCATAAAACTAACATAATAACAAACCAAATTCCCCAACAAACTTTCAACTTGTTCCTGCTCATAGACAAGCCAAGCCGAGCCAGGCCTTTACGTTCCACCAGATTGGCTCCGTTCGTCGTCCATTGTGCACCAATTTCTGGTGAACTCGGATGATTCCTGAGAGGAGAAGAGAGGCCGTAGCGGCGGTAGCGGGCGGGGACATAAAAGCTAATCGTATCACTACTGGAAAACAAAGGACTCATAACGCTCGTACGTGCTGAAAGATGTCTTTTAAATGTTCCATACGAACAGAATAGAATCTATGGATGCATACAAACTGACTATATGGCGCTCACTTTCTTCTCTACTCATTTCCTCACGGTCCATATCCTGTATGACCAGCAATGGTATTTACTACAGCTTGCCACTATTTCTGCAAACTTCTTACATACATTATACGTGCCTGGTATGATGAGAGAATGAAATAGCACAATTATCCATCAGTTTAGCATTGCCTGTGCCTATAACAGCAGTCTCAAACATTGAACGATGCATTTAAGTTGCGTTGCTTCATCTCGTACCAGTTTCACCAATGTTACCATTGTGAGTTGTCCCCAGGACGCTGAGTAGTACAGATCCCATCGACACCATGGGCCTAACAGGGATCCTAGGAATCATTACTAACGAGAACTACATTGTTTGTCTCATTGTTTCACGAAAGGATTCCAACTGCGCAGCTAATGACATCCTCAATATTGGCCAGATGTACAATTTCTCAGAACAAGAGGAGTAGGACGAACGAGGTTCCCACTTGCTCAGATTTTTCCTCTTCACAAGAAAACAACAAGAGTGCATAGAATATGTCCCTGTGTGTCTACTCCTATAAGCCTTTCTGTCCAATGTGTAAGGATGAGCCACAAGACAGGACATTAATGCTTTGGAAAACCTCGTAGGATTTTTCCCACTGTTCACACAGAAACAGACGGCTTAGCAGACCGTCTGTGTGTTACCCACCAGTGTCGGATGACAAGTAGAGAAAGCACACATTTCTTTACTACACACACATTCCCTGTCATACACCCACACTCTTCAAGTGCTTGCCCAGCCACTTAAAATCTTGGCTTTGCCTGCCACTTTAGTTCACTTTACTTCTTTATTTCTTACAAACTCGAGCAAAGCAGAAGACTATGGATCTCACACAGACTCACATACCGTCAACCTATCTCTCACAATCTGTTGTATTTTTTATGTCGTCACTCTTCAGCGTTTTGTTTGCACCGACCTCCCTCCCTCTCCTTTCTACTATCTTGGAGCGACTTTCTCTTCTCAATCTCCTTCGTCAATTTTCTTTCTTCACTGCCGTCCTTCAAACTTGCTCATTGGATCTCGACGAGCCTTCACATCCCGTCCAATCGTCTCGTAATGGCACATACACACAGATGTGAAGTCCACTGCCTTATCACACCGATCACTGGATACGTGTGTGACAGTGTGTATAGAGATGACCACAAAGATAAAGATGATGACCAAGCTTTACCTTTCTCCTCACACATTACATGGCCACATCGATGTCCGCCATTAAGTTCCATTCCCCTCCATCCGCATTCCTCTGGCGTACGGCCCATTAAATGAAAATGGGGAATTATTCCTCATTTTCTACTCTAATCAATTTCTTCTATTGTTATGCAAATACCACCAGCCTGTGCACATTAGAGACACAAATAGCTCCCGTCCGTCCAAAGGGTTGAAAAAAGGGATCCCTCCTCGTAGTATTCTTTCAATTCATCGAATAATGCAACTATTTTATTACAGGCATTTATTGCAATCTCCCCCAAGAATCCACTCAATACTCCAACTTTTGTGTGTATAGTGTGTGTTTGAGGGAGCAAGTGAAGGATGTAAAGGTGTTCAATTTATGACGATGCACACACATCGTAAAAGGGGAGACAGAGTGTGAGGACGATGGATGAAATGAAACGAAGAAAGAGGGGACCAATAATAATGCGAAATATTTATCTTTGGAAGAGCGGGTTAAATGTGTGTATGTGCGTGTGAGTTTCCCGCGGGGGAAATTACGTCAATTCTACCCGTTTGTCTCCAACACGAAGCTCACAAGGGTCTGTATGTGAAAATCCTATTGAAGGTTTCTCTCTCTCTCTAGGAATTCACTTCGCTTCCCAAAAACCCAGGAATTTCCTGGACAAAGGAAACAATCAGCGACTCCATAGTCCTCAAAATGGCTCTTCTCAAACGACTGTCAAACTTGTACAGCCTATAGTCTAAGGACCTTGTCCTTCTTTCTCTTTTCACTCCTCCTTGCATCAATTTTATATCCAAAAAACTTTTATTTTAGCAAAGGGGAACCACTATGGTATATTCAGCAAGCATATAAAAGTGTCCTCCCTTTTAACTCCTTCCATACAGATTCACTTCTCTTTTTCCCACTCAAACAATAATAATAATTTTCAACAAACTTTCCCCAGCAATACATTTAACAGGTCAAAGAAATATACGGGGCTGCGGATGACCATAAAAGGGATAAAGCTGCATGCAAGAAAGGGCAAAAATTTTACTAGCGTAGTAAGCGATGGAGTGAAATTGATAGGCCACATTCGGACCCATCATCTCCGATTTTCCACGGTGCAGTAGTACAGAAATAGTTACAATTCTACATGAGGATGCTTCCGCAGTTATACATCAAACGAGAAGAAATGCCCCTCGTGCTGAATAAATGCATACAACGTGCAGACCATATAGAAAAGAATGATTAATTGCTACGTAATACTGTCACCGTATCTGTGTCCCCAAGCAAGCATGTACATATAGTCTCACATGCACTACAAATTATGACAGAGGGACTCTTCACATATCGTCGTATATAATAATACTATAAACTCACGCTGTTGCTTTGCTCCTCATCGTGAGAACACAACCCCACTTCATATATAGAAAAATAAAGGTCGAGTGCATTTGCACACGTAGGTATACATTACAAGGGCAAGTATACAGACAGACAGTGAAAAAAGTTCAACATTAATTTTGCATCCTTCAGCGCACTGTTTGAAAGGAGGGAGAAAAACACTTTATCCAGTGCGTTTTCCCCTCGTTTTCACAAAAAATCCGAAGGGGGACTCCTTTGGGCAGCTTATTTATAATGCGAGTGTCTCTCTTTCATTATTGCCATCATTACAGTGGAAGCGAGATGGGATTATATGTCGTTATTATTATTATATGAGAATGCAGCAGCGTAATAAATAATTTATTGCATCACTCTAGACAGCACACGCACTCTCTTCCAAGTGCATCCCTGTAAATGACCCCCTCCTATCCCATTGCATTTACATTGTGCGACTTAAAAGGCATTCAGATGATGCAGTAGAGCAGCAGCAGCATCTCCTCATTATAATCAGCCCCATCGTCATCATCATTTTCATGATCAAGCCATTGAATTAGCAGGCTATTAATTTGCATTTTTTAAGCATCAAAGCTGCCACTAGATTTACTGAGCTGTTAATATGTGTGAAAAACAACTAGGACAGCCCCTTGCTTTTCTGTTGAGACAGCGGTGTAGGACAGCTGGTGAAGTTATTCAAGCGTACTACACACTTCACATTCACATCGTCACGTAATATTGGAAAGAGTTGTCATAGAAACGTCCTCGTTCTGAGGACCATTCACATGTCATCCGGCTCATAAGATTGATTACCGCTTAAGAGCTCCTCATGACATACTCCCGCTTTACTTTCGTCTCCCTTATACTTGAATCAACACGAGCACAGAAAAAGGACAGATATACACACTCACCCTATTCATCTTTTATGCACTAGGAGCTCATCAAGCTCAAAGGAGCCGCCCGTTCCGTAGGAAATTAGATCCCCTCCTGTCATTGTTCTAAGCATCATAATCGCTCGGCTTTCATTATCACGAGGACACACGTATGACTCTTCCTACATAGCAAGTCCTAATTGAAAGATTCCAGCTGTCCTCTCTCCCATTCCTTTCATGTCTGTTGTGTAGGAATTTTTGCATATTCTCATTTAATTTGGATTTTTCCACTTCCCACCGATTTCACTACCGATCGCGTCATTGTCCTCCGCTATGTCCAGTCATTATTCTCAAGAGAGTAAATTGACTTGACTCATTTAAGTAGCGGCTGGTGCTGATAGCATTGTTCGGTATGGGTGCTCAATGAATAGCAAGGTAATAGGTATAGGGAACCCTAAGGGTCCATTGTAATCCATTATTGCTATCCCTCATTTCTCTCCACTGCTGGTTTACCAACCAGTAGGGTGGACCTATTATTATTGGCCACGTACAATATACTACTTGCTTTTGTTGTGTTTTTTCATGACTCCCTACCACTCCATGTGTCCATCCGCTCTCTGTCTCTATCGAAAAGTACACAAAAACCCATATACATATAGTGCATTCAGTTTGGTCAACCAGCGAAGCTGAACGGACCGCAATATTGTAATGCACTCGTCATAATAAATGAAATATGATCAGTTCATTGGACGATTAGTTGACTTTATTAGTATGAAAAAGGGAGAAAAAAACTGGAAGGTCTGCAAGTCAAATGCACAAGGGAGACTCAGTAAGTAGGGTATTTTTAGCTATTTCATCTTATCCAGCTCAGCCCTATCAAGAGTACAGCGGCAGAGACTCTGCTGGGCGGTGGCTGGAGCAGAGAGGGACAGAAGAGATAAGCCCTTCCATGTTTGCAGCATGATTAAGACAACATCTTATCCACTGTTGTAGTTCAGAAGAAAAGAGAAAAGCATAAATAGAAGAGGGAAGGAAATCGAATTTGCTCCTTGTATCTTCTCTCTTCTTCGTCTGCAAAGAAAAGAAGGCTAGAACATTTCCCTTTCAAGGCGAGCCACTTCACATTCGTTGTCTTTCTTTCCCATGTCCTCTCTGCCGCATCCTTCTTCTTACACATCTCTCCTAATCCTTTCTTTCTCTACCTTTCACCACCCTTGTTTTTCTTTCCTCCTAGTCCTCTTAACACACTTGCAATTACAATATTCCTCCGCCACACACAGACACATACAAGAGCCAATAACCTATCAGAAGTAGGTCCCATAAACCAGTGACACTCTTTCCTGTACTAAATTTCCCATGCTATACAAGGGCTTGGAGGACGGGAGAAGGGGACGTTTTACGACAGATAGTAAGTACGTACATGTGGCTATCATTACCCCAGGTAATCGCCAGTCATTCCCATTACAACCTTCGGCTGTCTCACATATAAACTGTCCTAATGAGAATGCTCCCTTTTTTTCCCTTTCTATTCTCTTCCTTCCTTCACCTTCTCTTCTCCCTTTGACATCAAACGGCTCACTCTCGCCACGTAAGAAATGGACACTAGAGCTTTCTTAAACGAGCCATTTTCCTCTACACAATAGTCCCACTTGCTCACTTGAATTGTTTCACATTATACAGTGAGTAGCCTGCTTAGTTGGACCTACTGATACACATGCTATTATTACCGTAGTAGAGCTACATCCAATTTGTCTTTCCATTGGCAAAATCCACTGGCCACAGCCCTGTCTCTGCACATGACAGCATGGTAAATGGGCCTGAATATCCAGGCCGCCTCGCCAACTCATCATGCTAATAGCATTAGCTTCGTTAGCACAATGGCTTAATACTCACAGCGTCTGAATATTCGTCCTCCCTTAATCTCCACTAGTGTAAGATGGATAACAGTGGAATGAAAAATTTTATTTGTACAGCACTGACTCCTCTTCTGCTGTCC
Organism: Deuterosminthurus bicinctus; assembly: GCA_034698825.1. Lineage (NCBI taxonomy): Eukaryota > Metazoa > Arthropoda > Collembola > Symphypleona > Bourletiellidae > Deuterosminthurus > Deuterosminthurus bicinctus. The sequence continues at coordinate 12,963 of JAQIWI010000435.1, read as the reverse complement.
ATAGCAACGTATCTTAATTGGTATTCATGGAAATTAGACTGAATAATGGTAATAAATTAAACAAGAACATGCATGTATTCCGTCCGGAGTCCGAAAATTGTCACTAGGCTAAACTCTCCATGCTCACTATATGTGCTATAAGTTGTGCGGCTGAAGAAAATGAAGCGGATTAGCTTTCTCTCTCTCTCTCTCTCTTTCTAGCGACAGAATAAATTAGAAGGAATTTACAAGCTCCTCTCTTCTTCCTCTACTTCTCACTCACAATTATACTTTATTTTGTTTTCCTACTGACTACAGCAATGCTAATCGCCTTTTCTGCGGACTGTCTACAGGGAGACTCACACCACTAACATCAACACACAAATAATGCATGTAAACTGACAAGATTTCACTGGAATTTTAACCACCAACTCGACCAAGGAGCTTTTAAGTCCACACCACAACACAACATCCCTTCACTCTGGTATTCCCTGGGCAATGAATTGGCCTATGGCTGTACATAAATACACAAGTGCTCTCCACCGTCTGACTTGTAGAAAGCATAACAAAATGCCCAATTCGCATCTCATACAGGCTACCACAATATAATTTCCACGCTCATGCAATACCTGGTAGCATAAATTAACGAGTTGCAGATTTATCTTGCTATCCACCACTAAGAATTTGGTCCATGATAGCACACAGAACGACTACACGTATGTCCTTGTGTTCGTTGAGTTTCTAAATGTGTTCTTCCACTCATTTATCAGACTAAAAGTTTCACAACAACTTGCTTCATGTCTCACGTCCTCCCTATGTTTTCCTTAAGAATCAACGGGGGAGCTACACTCCCGTATAGGACCGACAGCTTGAGCATACGTACTCCTTGTGTCTAACAAGTAAAGGGATTTCCCACAAAATTTGTTTCCGTAAAATCACATTTGAGCTACTCATTATTAAGTGACGAATGGTTGGGATTAAAATTAAGATGTATTTTCAACATTTCTCTCTCCCCCTCCCTTTCATCTCTACACAAACACACTAGCAGTTGTTATCTATCGACCACATGTATGCTTACGTGTGCGTGCGCTCTTAGAAGAGGGAAATGTACTAGCCAAACGACGTGATATACTTAAGATTCAGCAGAGCGCGTAAATGCATTCTCTAAGTCAACACATTCTATTTCACAGTGTCTGAACTTATGGCTGTGTAAATGCCAACTTTATTTTAGCCTAGACGTCCTCCCAGTACGTACACATCTCTTGAAAATCTCCCCCTCTGTACGGAGATACCAAATCGTAAATCAAGCATCACTCTTGTTTTGTTTCAGCTGTTGTTGTGATCAACTGAAATATCCACCAGCATTCTCAAGACTTACAACCCCACATCATCCACCAGCGCAGTAGCAGTGGTGCGGCTAGTGGAAGAGACTACATTGATAGAGAATTAGAATAAGTAATTGGACCGGCGTGAGGAAAAAGTTTTGGACGCTTGATATAAATGATGGGGCGTGAAAAGTGGCATGTTACGTGCTGTGAGAGAGAGAGCGAGGAAGCACTTGTGCGATCAGTGCAGTGCCATGGCCATTGAGCATAAGGTTGAACAGGTGTATTCAAATAGGATTATGGGTTTAAAAAGTCTATTTGAGAGGATAATGGACATGTGTAGTAACCATGTGCGGGGATTAGCTTGCACACATACGCACAAGATATACACCCCAACTTGATGAAAATAGAGAGCCAAATAATCTCAATGTTTTCCTCCCATTATTTGCATGCGTCCACAGACGCAAGCCACATGGGAGTGTAGGAGCGTAATTACTACTTTGTACACACTGCTCCGTCTTTCTCTATCACAGTTCAGTCTGGATTAAACGGACCCCACAGGCTGTGAGCCGGAACAAGGGTCACGAAAAAAGTAATGATAAATAAATGCGAGCATGATAGAGGTGGGCACCATCCAACTCACCAGATTTTCCCTCTTCTCACATTAATAGACTTGGAAACCATTGGGGATAGACAGAGATTTGTAAGTACGTTGCGTTACACACACACACAAATAGACTACAGCACATATGCACACACATTAGTCCTATCCTCTCATGTGACTCAACGTGAACAATAGCAATTTCTCAAAGCTGGAATTAATTAAAATGGGAACTCGTAATGTGAGCCAAGTCAGGAGCTATTGAGAAATGGCGTGTTACGGACCCTCTTACTCACTCTCCCTCTTACGCTCGACTTGTATACATGCACACATTTTACTCACACTGCATTTCACTATCCGCTCCGTACACAGCTCCTCTCCACATCAGTCTGGAAAGAATTAGAGAAACAACTTTTTTGCATGCAAAACACACACCTTTCATTTCACCTCCCAATGTCATTTTTCTCTTGTGCAATTCTCACGTTTGTAATAACAACATCCCTTTTCCATTCATAACCTTGTTCCTTCAAACTCGAATACAATACTACAGTCTACTTCGGCATGATGACCAGCGCAGCAAACGTTACACATGTACTCGACTCGCAGGCTACACTCATGTATGATTAACCGAAGGACTACGGTAAAGGAATCACATATCTTGCCGTTGCTGTTGTTGTTGAGTCTGTGACAATACCACGCACAGTAGCATCACCATCCCGTGCGTCATCCTTTCATGTGTTAGCCCTCTCTTCGTGTCCCGTGAATAATTAAACGAGCCACCAAGCCTGGGCCTTTACTGCTCACTCACAGTAGCGGCCAGTGAAATAACATCGAGAACAAGGAGCTAATTACTTTTACATGCTATACTTTACCTTGTAGTAACAACAACCATTCACTCTGTCTCGTCCACTCTAATCTACTGACAAGGAGGAAACAGTGACATGGGAAAAGATTTAACATGATTTCCGACCTCAACTGTACCCGGCCTAATCTGGAATGGCACGCAACTGGCGGGTTTATTTTTCACATTATATTATTAGCCGATTCCCTTGAATGATTTAGCAGGGTCCTTTCCGATAATCCTCAACGCATATTCTCTACACTACGCTGTTCCAACATCAAGCCTGTTTTAATTACTCTGAGGGTGCGATATTTCAATTTATACTTGGGCTATTCTGTGCGAATAATTTCCTCATTTCCGTCCTGAATTTGCCAATTCCACGTTGCCGACAATAGCAATCACAGAGTAGCTCCTGCTGGTACAGTAGCACGTTGATTGCACAGAGCAATTTTACAGGCAGCAATGGGAAGTCATAATGGAATACAATAAAATTCATTTCGCTGGAAAATAGTATGTAATTTGCCGATTATTTACGCTTACAAGTTAACGGGGGAAAGTATATAGCGCTGGTCATAAATACATGCATGCAATGTGGCAATGAGTTGTAGAAAAAAAGATGGATTATCCTCAAGTTTCCCTCCATGTCTCTTTTTCTGCAAAGGAAATGCTTAGTGGCGATCCGAAAGTTATACTTTCGTACGCATGTAGCTCCTGCTGATAACCATCCAAGTTGAAACGGAGATAAGACTTGTGGATTGTTTCCGCCATTCAATAAAAAAGACGGAGAAAAAATACCCTGCAGTTGCTTCTGCATCATAGAGTGAAAAAGAGAGGCTTTTATGGAAGGCTCTTCCCTCCCGCTCCACCTACTTGCTCGCTAGACTTTACTGTTACATTGACCATGAAAAGTCAAAATCAACTCCCAACTAAGGGATGCAATCACGCGGAAATAGAAAGAGGGATTCTGGTCGGCTGTTAGACTGAGAGACGTACTACGACTGTTATTATTATTATGGTGGCTCCTAATGTGCAATTATTCTGTGCTCTCTTCTGTGTGTCTAACACACACGCATGCATGCATGGGAATGGGAAAGTGAGACTGAAAAAGAAGCAGATAATCATTAAGGTCGGCGAGGCATCATTTCCTCAACTTTCCCTACATCGCTTTTACATGATCCTCTCTCTCTCTCAAATCTTTCTCCACACAGACACGCACAAGAGAATCATTACTGGAGCCAGCCAGCTCTCTCTTTCCTTCATGTATCTTCTCCATTCTGCTCCTACGTATATAAAGTCATGCCGTTAAAAGCCGGAGAAAAAACTTACTCAAGCCTGAATCAATTTGAATGAACTGCACAAGACTGCAGTTGACTTTTTTCTCAAGCCCTTTTGACTGGATGATGTAACGTGCGTGTGTGTTAGCATCTACTACTGGAGCCATTACATGTAATTGTGGGCTTTGGACTGCAGTGTCGTGTACATATTATCTCCGCCTCTTATTTCCACTATCAATGTCTCCACGCTCCAGCACTTTCACTCCTAAAATGGACCTAACTTTCCCACCCAACTGTCTCCACTCAGTCAACCAGAGAGAGTTGCTAGGGAAATCTTCAACGCGTTTAACTCTTCCCCAACTCCTTTCTTCCTACCCATCTCCATATGGTCAAGACTTTCTTTAGACGACTACTTGTCGTAAAGTACAATAAAATGAGCATTGGTCAGCCGAATATGTCCCCACTACACACAAATACATATACGTGCACAAGTCGCAATTGAATAGCGTGCTTAGGGAACATTTGAGACTCTTCAAGGGTCGACATGTCTTTTTAACAGCCAGTTTGGTCCAGTTCAAATGGTCACAATACCGGAAGAAATTTACATCAAACTTGATTGTAATGTAGTTGGAATTTATACAGGCTATTCACCACGACACTCGTTCTCATGTTTTCAGCACATACATCGGATGAAAGACACGCGGAAGGCTTTCTCATGAGCCAGGAGTAACGGCTACAAAAAAAGTGCAGCGTTAGGTGTACTCCTGCAGTAATGATTATTAACGACCATTCTGAGTCTCACTAATAACCACGGGGACCATCTGGTGACACAGTGTAAACAAGGGAGTAACTAAGTAAGTGCGTTAATGTGAGCGATGGGAGAATTTTTCCGTATAATTGTTCACTGCTGTTGTTTTTCCTTGTACAATAAGAGCATGGTAAATATTACCAGCTATAAAAGCTACATGAATTCAAGTGCCATACCTCTAATAAGGCCTCACCAGATGCAAGCGAGTTAGTTCAGTAGTTCTCTGAGAGTAAAACGATGGGGGAATCCACCACAGGGGAAGGTGGTGATTGTGTAGGCTTTCCAATTTCCACTTGTCATATTCCCATGAATGTTTACATAGCCGGAGCTCCATATAGTCTACGCACACACACACACACACACACACCTCAGGTGGATAACATTACTAGACAATAGAAGCTAGTCATTCATACAGCACTGTCCATTATTATCATCCCACCGCGGCTGACTCACTGATGAATTAGTAGATTCTATTTGCACACGAGTATTACGTGACATGCCAATGACATCCTCCCTTTCACTCACTCAAACTTCTTTCGAAGCATTTCCATTTCCGATATTGGGGTTCCGACATGAAGTATGTTTTTGTTCATTTTAAGCGGAAGAAAATGTGGTTAGCATAAGAAAATATTCATGAATGTTTTTTCAATCACATTTCACCTGGCATTCAATATCCTCTGTACTTAGTTAGCAGGCCAACAAGAGCGAATGCAATTCACCGATTTGATGAATGAGTTCATCTCAATGTTCTCTTACGCTCTCTCGTTGCTCACATCAGAGACTCATAATTGAATAATGCATGCTTATATACTTTGGTCATTGGGCAATTCAATGCATTGTAACGTTCAATGACCATTGCTTATCACCTACAAACACGTCAGTTTCACTTAATATTTCACTGCATTGTGTGATCCTCCGGTCAGATCCAATGATTATCCCAGCAAAGACTAATTTTTCTCCTGTCCCTTTCCATGTTTGTTATTATTCTGAGCTGAATCCATTATGCACAAGGTATCATTAGTCCTCCCATATGTAATGCTCCCCTTTGTTCTTTCAATTCATCGGATCGTGTTTTCCACCATCGTCTTCTACAACTTCTCTCTCTCTCTCTCTTGATAAATTATTGTCCATTCCCCATTGCACAGCATAAATCACGTCCATAAGACTTGACACATGAAACTGTATCCACATACACGACGCTCTCCCTCCTTGCACGCCATCCTCCAATGACTCCTTCCGAACTCTCTGTGCTATCCGGCCAACTTTTCTATGCAACTTGTCTGCATACATTTAGTCCAGTGAGAGTAGTAACTTTCTCTTGCACACTTTCCCCTCCCACATACGCATTTCTCTATGCAAATAAACTGCAAAATCACGTTCCAGTCCCATCTAAAACTTACAGTAGAATCAATGGTACAGTGGAGCCAAATAGAATAACAAGTCTGTCACAAACTCTCATGTCCTACCCACAACCGCATTTCCTACTACTTACGCAATCAAATCCATGCACCAGTCAAATAGACATACAGTAAACTGTGACTCATTAAATCACAACGCTTCACTCAAGTCCAAACTCTCATGCAATCAGCTCGGGATGTGCCAACTGTGGAGTGCGACCATTGAAGCAGATACTATGGTGACCAATTTGAAGTCAACCAAAGCACACACAGGTTTTTGCCTACGGCGAAGCTTGTGTAAGTGGAAAATTCAGTCCTTTTTACATGGACTAAGCCACTAGATTACTCTAGTGAAACGCACCTAAATTATGCACAGATACCCAGGTGAGATCGCGCGGGCAGGAATGACAACGACGTCAATTAAACTTACCTCCACCTGGAATCATGAGCCGAGCAATGACACTAAAATGATCAAAGTCACCACAGCAGTAGTAGCTGGATGAAAAGAGTAAGATGGCCTCTAGCCTTTTACCCGCTCACTCCCATTGAATATATGCCCTTCTTCTCCTATTACACAAAGCCAGGTGCAAGGAAATGTCAATGGCTTCATAGACGCAGAGCTCAGGCACTAAGGTTAAATCTACAGGACACTCTAACCGATCACAAAGTGACGTCAGGATGGAGGCCAACGGTGCAGGATTGGAAGTGTGCGATCGATTCACATACTACAAGTAAATGGTGCTTGGCTGGCTGGTAGGCGATTGCGAATACTGCTTCACGATAATCCTCAACTGTCCACTTGACATACGAGAGCAACGGGCCTCGTACAGCAGCAGTTTATTTATAGGAAAATTGATAGGAATTTCGCGATGATGTGAGCTTAAAATTTCCTATCCAACACAAAGGCATTGCCATTTTTCACTAGAATCCCACATACACGCTAAGGCTCTCAGATGTACAACAGGGTCTGATGGTGAGCCGGGCCCAGTAGAAGGAAGGATTAGGACTACAAAAGGACGTACAAGGTAAAGCGCCAGACTGATTTATCGTGACACCTGAACTGACAGGCGAGAGAAGGAAATTTGAATTGTGAACCAAGATTTGCTACTGTGCAGCCACACACACAGCAATGTGGCTGGAGGAGGTAAAATTACAAACTGAAATCCAGGTCAAATTCGTATTTTTATAGCGATGCTCTTTACTGAGTGAATGTGTGGAATGCTAATCGCTTCCCTAGCCGTCACAACGTCAGTCTCCATGAGTGCGGCCTTCACACAAAAACTTTATCCAGCATCACACCCATCCAGCTCGCTTCTCTTTCTTATACGATCAAAGTTATTTTTGTTCTCCTTGAAGTTCCCTTCTCATCATCACATCTGGAGGAAGAAATTGGACTGCTTTCCGAAGGCCTATCAAGTCCTATACACACCTATCTCATACCACATCCTTTTACTTCCTCATTCTCTTCCTCTGTCGGATGACGATCATAATGAGAATTATAGCCAAGAGAATCCATCTCATATAGCACACATCCCCCACCTCCGCTTAGAACATTTCCCAAAGGTACTATAATAGAGATGCGGCAATTAATTACCGCACGTGCTCTTCCCTCCAACAACTCAAACGTCATCCCCGTCGACGTCCATATCAAGCGGTAAGATATTACACTCAAGTTTCTCACTTTGCATGGAGTTTACTCTATATGGATTTAACACCAAGTCCCTGCTCTGTTACAGTAGGAAGAAATTCTACTGACCCAGACCTGCTTCCAAGTTCATGAAACTTTTGAAAGCTTCTTTCTGAACTCAAGTATTTGTGCCGTGTGCTTCCAGTAGAAAACTTTTGAATAATTTGTATATTCACACCGCCTCAAGCTATTTTCCCTGGTCAATAGAGCCCTCAATGGAGGTCCCACTGCCATGAAACAGCTTTAATAATTCACTTGGAATATTTTCAAATAACTAACTATGTAGCCACAAAAGAGAGTAGGAGTAGCAATCCGCAAACTTCAGCATCTCCCTTTAGGGCAACAGGGAGCAACAGTCCTATACAAGCTCCTGGTCTTTGTAGTTCACCGCTACCATACTATTGCTCTCACTGCATCCTCCCTCCCTTTCTACCGTATATCGCTCTATCATTATAATCCTCTCCATTGCATCCCGCCTATAGTGCATTTCACTAAGAATCTCCCTAAAAATCATATACACTTACAACCAGCATGGTAGTCCTAAATTTAACCCACAGACCTTTCCTGCGGAAGCATACTACATCGGTAAAAGTCCACCGTATCGTTGCCACCACTAACTCACTCCATCTTTGTATTGATTTGCTAGCCAAATGTCAACCAGTCAAACATCTACAGTCATAATGATCCCCTTTCAGTTCAGCAGTAACTCCCGGAAGTGAGATCAGACATGAAGCTTCAACTGAACGGATTGGACTATCTTTTAGGTACTTGCAAGTGAGGAAACGGAGCACGATTCCCATTAGCATAACCACGTAATTATCAATGCGTAAGCAAATCGTCCTCATATAATATATCACTTCCGTTCCTTTGAAATGTCTCCCTGTCTCCAAATACGGCTGCTATGGGACTCATTAAAATTATGGCTTGCCAATTTCAACTCAATAGAAGCAGCATGAATTTCATCACTCAAACACGGAAACACACACTCACAAGCAGACACACGCACAGCTAATTAAATCCTATAATGGCTCTCAATATGTAAACATTGTTTGCTGCAAAAGTTGTTACTTCTGCTCTAGGTTCGTGGAGAACTATCTAACTTGCTTCCGGTGATGTGATATTTACCAATGGAAACTGATTAGCTAAGCAATGAGCTTCCGCCACCGCTTTACAGCTGAGCTCAAATAAGATTTTATGGGCTCTTACACGCTTAGTCTGCCGACCCGGCGGAGGGAAATTTTATATTACTGGATCACCCTACAGCATGAGTCTTTTCAGTGTAGCTGCCAGCACATGCATGGATCATCATCATAATCATTCTAAAAGTTCAAACAAGAGATGCCTATACAAGTGAAGGCATATAGGCACACACATGTGCATTCTCATAAGCGGCAGCACGACGACGTAATCAATGTTCATGGAATCCAAGTTACTATTGAATATGTACTCGTGTGTAATCCAGCGCTAGCACACCTCTTCATCTCTAGCATGGCAAAGGCAAACACTTTGGGTCATAACGACTAAGCTACGTACGTAAATCCACGAGGGAAATCTTTACTTTTTCCTTCTCTTCTTCTTCTTCTTTCACGTATTACAACCACTGCACACACGGGCTAAAAGATAAACTAGTACTCTTTTCCCTTCATTCCATCCCTTCTCCATATCCCAAACTCTTGATACACTCAAATCCATTGAATATTGACTCCAAACTTTCCCTCTTTACTTCACAATCCAGGAATGCAACTGCTAAATTTTCTCTTTCAAAAGAAACCGAACCTCCCACTTGGATTCAATTACATTCCAACATCACGCTACTTTTCCCTCTCCCTCCACTTCACCTTGAGTCACCCATGTAGGCTACATGGATACGACGGTTGCTTCTTCGAAAAAAATCAACATTCAATTCAACTCCCTTCACTCACACATGACTCAATCTCTCAAGAAAAAAACCACGAGGCTAAGGACGTAAATCCAAAAAATATAGACCGCGTGCGTTCTGAAGAGACGTTGGAGATTTGCAAATTCTTGCATCACCATGCACAAAAAAATTGATAATTTGAAGGTTCTTTCTGGAAAATATGGTAGTCTCCGTGCAAAGCTGTACGAAGTCTCTGCATGCTGAGATTGAAGATATGTGCGTGTGGAGGCCGGTTCTTTCAATGGAAATCCATAATGCAAAAGTATTTTAGTGTGGCACGCATATCTGAGACATTGTTATTATGATGATCATCATTATCCTGATCCCGCCCATCCCAAGTGTTATATATTCATGCTTCAAATTCATTTTTCCAACTGCAACAACAGCGATATCCCATGGAAAGAAGCCACACATCCGTCTCTGCCACACTGCGTGTTTTCAGGCTATACAAGGCCGAGGAGATAGACATGAGGCGGGTCGGGTGTATGCCCTCCACCAAAATGTGAGGGTACTTTACTGGGCAGCTGTGCGTTTGTGTATCCAGACTGGAACAGTACAAATATTACAAGGGACTGGGAGAATATTATGATTCAATTTGATGGGCAAATAATCCCTCAAACGCAGTTCGTCTCACAGTAGGCGGCCCACAAAAGTCAAGTGATAAATCAAAACTTGAAAGCCTTTTCAGTTAATTGAATTCAATGATAATGAGCAAAGTTGTGGAGAGTGAGGATTCATATGGACAGCATCGTCCCTTCTTCATGCAGCCCCATAATAGTAATTTTATTATCTGCTTCTAATAAGTGCAAACTTTCATCAGGAAAAATTAAGGAGTAGCCCCCAAGTATTTCCACAGTTACACATCCACTACTACTGCAAATGCACACCTACTATAACGATAGGCTATTATGAACGTGTGAGACGAGGGTCAGTGGGAACGATAAAGCTGACGACAATAACTAGCAAGTGGAAAAATTCATGATTGTGCCCAGCGTTGGTGGTGAGCATCTCAGCGTATACGCACTTCATATGTAGCTCACGCACATGTTTGTAACGAGGGAAGGGCCTGGCCAAATCGGCACATTTACGTGCATAATGGCCGCTTGGGTAATGACAATAATAATTTTCTCTCTTCCCTATTAAATGCCCTGCGTCATCATCATAAATAAAATCTCCCTAGTGAGATATTTATGTTGATTAAATCCACTCCATTTTTCTACTTCCAAGTAATTTCTCAGCCGCCTCCCGGCCATAGCCTTCGTCTCTTCATCTCTTCTTCAACCACACTCTCCGTGATAAGGTCCTCTACTTCTTTTACTTTCTTCGAGAGAAAGTCACTCTTTGTAGCAGTATAGCCCCACACATGGAAAGCCCTGTGATTTTTTAACCGGGCAGCTCCTTATAGCTACTTCAAACTCTTTGTATGTGAGTAAAGAAGGAAAGTGAGTGAGTGAGAAGGTGGAAATTAAATGAAACTTCTTTCATCAGTGGCCACTTAATTGTGTGGGAATACCTGAGGCTTTTACCATTGACGAAGCTTTCTTCTCTCACTCTCTCAAATGTAACCACGAGTATTTCAAACCTCTTCATTTCAACTCTTAAAAGTAGTTCGTCTTCAAATTCCTTCTCTTCGCTCGCTCTCTCTCTCTCTCGCTCTCTTCCCCTCCAGCAGCTCTCATCCTTTCATCAGTCCCTCTCGCAAATGCGTACGTGTAATGCCCGTGCGTGTGTGTTGCTGCACAGGGACATGTTCCCAAGCCAGTCTTACAGAACATCAAAGTAACTTTCGCCTCTAAATTTTGCACTTAAATTCAACGCACAACCATTCCTTGCTGGGCTTCATCATCAACATTGTCATAAGTGTAAGTCAGCGCTTCGTGGAAGATGAAATCAAATGGAAAAATGCCAACATTTTTCCTCCTTATTATTATCATCATCATCATCATCCTTGTCCTCCATTTCTTCTTCCAGCACACATACGAACATTCCCCTGTACAATATTAAGAAGGTCCCTAGGCGGACATTAAAATTTATTATGGGAATAATTTCCATAGTTATTAGGACCAAGCTGATTACCCTCGCACAAGTAGAAATCCTCCCCTATCAAAACAATAATCAAGGCTGATGAAGCTCGTTGAGAGCATTTCGTGTTTATTTCTTAGCTCACTCCCACGCACAATTCACACCTTTAGGCCTCGCATACTTGTCTAAGTCATGAGTTAATTCGGACTAATTTGAAAGCTAACATTTTCCTCACTTCGTGACTGTCGTAAGAGTTACTTTCATGAGAGCAGGACTAAGGCCCACCTGCCTGCATTGGTGCTATTCATAAAGGAATGTGTGTGGGAGAGAGAGAGAGTGCATTGGTATTCTATAGGCTCCAACACTTGGCCACTAACTTGGTCGGCCAATTAACCAGGGATTTTATGGCCACCACATATGCATAAAGCTACGATGCTCGTATGTGCGAATGCAAAGACTTTTCTACACTAACAAAGTAATATAAGACCACCTCTGCTACACCTATCCCCAGCAGACTCCTTCCTCTCACTTCTAATCTTGTTGAAGGAAGAGAAGTTGAAAGGAGTGCGCCAGGACGTAGGGACTAAATGAGGTAATGAACAGGACCGTTTCTCTCACAAAACTTTTTATATCCTCCAGTCAAAAACTAACGAGGGAACTATCGTGTATGTGTGTGTGTATTTCCTTGGTGTAAATAAAAGTGGAAACAGTAGGGAGCCAACTTCCAATCTTTCTCTACCTTCCGTCGTCTTCTTCGTCAAAATCACGCTTTTATTCGCACAAATGTCGACTCACAAAACCCCATGGCACACGCGCAAAGGCAATCAAACTTGCATGTAAATCCAACTTAATTACCCAGTTGCATATAAGAGCAATAAAACTTGAGTCTACTTCAATTTCAAAAATGTCTGGGGTCAAAGTACGTGCAGAGCAAGTGAACTAACATTACTAATTGAATTTACTATGTCATTCCCACACTTTACTTCCACCCTGCACCTGTAAACATGGACACGTTTGTGAGTTCACAAAAAAAATTTAATTCAGAAATTGCATGAAATGCAAATATTTAACATACATTTACTTCCACCGTGAGCAAGACCTCATGCTTATT
>JAQIWI010000434.1:0-32575 GCA_034698825.1 Deuterosminthurus bicinctus | reverse complement strand
GATTGGGAATTGATTGGGATCGAGATTGGGATTGAGATTGGGAATGTATTCTAATGAAAAAATTGTGATAAAAATTCCAGATATTTGTCGGGGTGTCCATGGTAATTTGTGGTGCGTTGGCTTTGCGTTACCAAAGCTACCTCTTCTACTACGGCTCGGGCCTTTGGGCCGGAACTGTGGCTGGAATTGCGGGGATTTTGGGTGTGACTGCGACGAAGGAAGGTCTGAAGAAGCCAAAATGGTTGTGTGGAGGAAGGAGATGGCAAATTCATATCTTTCTGGCCGCCGTCATGGTCGCCTTGTCCTCTGCCATTGTGGCAGCCATTTTTTCTACTTCTGGACTCGTGAGGGATACTCAATATGATTACTCCAAGGTTGAATTTACACCAAATTTTAACTTTCTTCCACATTTGTCCTTTAACTCCATTGATTTTGTGCTCATTTCCGATTAATTTGGGACTAATTTCTGGTTTATTTGAACTGATTTCCAGGACATTGACGACATGACCCCGGACGAAGAGACGTTTGAACGAAGGAAATCATCAGGAATTATGATAAACGCCATCCTCCTGCTCCTCTCCCTTCTTCAAATCCTCCTCAGTTTTTGCTCATTAGGCATCGCCCTTCGAGTTATTTGCTCCAAAGCCCTTGGACGTCGTTCCCTTCTATCCCCCGGCTCCGCCGATGGCTCTGAAGTTACCATGCGAGACCTCCTGGGCTACGGTCCAGACTATGAAGACTCAAAGGACCGACTACTCCGCTGGTTAGGTCACCAGCGTCGAACTTTCAGCCAGTCCCGCTCAATTTTGTCAAAAAACATGGCCAATTCTATCTACTCTGCCAAGGTGCCAGACAACAGACTCTATCCCCGATTTGTGGCTTTGCATCAGCAACAACACCAACAACAACCGAGATTTATCCAAGCGCCACAGCAGCCCGTGTCATTTGTAATCCCAGCACCAATTTCTGCACCGATTCAGAGGAATATTATTGTACCCGCGGGTCCTCATTCACTTCCGGGGGCTTATCATCACCCTCATGCGCATGCGTATCCTCAGCCTTTGATTGTCCCGATCATTCCGCTGCCGGTGAGACAGCCAAGATCTATAACGCCCGTTTCTGTGGCCACTTCTGGAGAGCGGAGATATTTCAGGGGGAGACGTCGACGCGGTGGGTACTCTTCCAGTGCTGCGAGTAGCGTTGGTGGAAGGTCCAAGAGATCCTCGTATGCACTGGAGAAACGAAGTGTAATATCAACGATGGAGGAGACTGAAGATAACAATCAAGTGGTTGAAATCTCGGAGGAAGAGTTGAATAAAACTTACACCGGACTGGATCGTGCCATTGCAGAAGAGTTTATTAGCAATACGATGAATCGGCCTAATTAACTTCCACGTCTTAAAGTTGGTTTAATTGGCACGACTAGAAAGTTAGTTCAATTGGCAGGGCTAAAATTGGCTTAATTGGCTGATTTTGTTTGCTAATCGAACGTTGGCTTAGTGTTTCAATGCATTTTGTGGTAGTGAACCAAGAGAATTATGAGAACTTATTTGAATGCAAATGTTTTTTTTCCCAGTATACAAATGTAATACAAGGTGCAATCGTTTTATTTTATTATTTTTGATGATTCCCTTCAAATAATCTATTTTTTTAATGCAATTTTATTGTTATACTGCTTGATTGATTATTTTTCTAACTTCCTTAGAGCTGTACAAGTGTAACCGTTTTATTTTTCATTAAATTATTATTGAAAATAAAAACATTTTAATTACAATACGTACGCCTATTTATTTATCATTAGCTGAAGGTATGTCTTGGTCGGTCTTCGTCTCGGACTGACCCTCGGGAGCCTGGCAAGTGCTCATGAAATTGTAAAATGACTTCCTGTCTTCTTTGTCATAGGCTAGAAAATGTGAGAGGACTTCAAAATTGCAGCATAATGATTCCATTCTAATTTTCAAGTACCTTTCCGCCTAAAGAAGTTGATGATGAGCCCGATGGCAATACCACCAAAGAATGTCAAGGCTTCGTATGTGAAACTCATTGTGATCGAATCTCAATCTCAAGTCTGTGGAGGAGCAGAATTTCTCATAAAAGACAAAACTGAAGAAATCAATGGCCGCCATCAGAACAGCAAAGTTTCTGTTTAGTCCATAAGGAAGCCACTGCACCAGAGCAACAGTTCGTGGTGAAAAACTTGGAAATAATTGCAAAGGTCCACCCACCTGGAGAATGGAAAAAATCTTATGTTAAATCCCATAAGGAAACCTCTGGACGTTTTCCATGTCAGACAAAACGGTCATGTTGGATTTCAGAGAAGGGTAAAGGGCCCCCCCTCTACCAAATCCCATGTTAAATCCCATAAGAATTTCGGTTGGATTACGTAACTTATATGCCTTGAAAAATCATTGGAATGTTTAAATAGGAGAGGATTAAGCCATTAAATGTATTTCTATTTAATTGAGCCATGAAAATTCCAATTGTTTCGAACAACAATGAACCTCTCATATGAAAGCTCACATGTCATTTTTTTTGTAAGTGTTGCGAGAGGAGCGAGTGAGATTGACAAGACCGACATGCACCAAGTGATCCGATGTCTAATCTGGTGTCTGTGCATTGGAGCAGGATTGATATTTTGCATTTGGCATTACTTGCGAACGGAACTGCTGGCAGATGCCCTCCCACCTCGAACATTGCCCGACTTCTACTGGGGACATCAAGACGTAGAAAGTGACGACGAGATGTTCAAGCCGGACCAGATCACCATCACTGTAGATCAGACCCACACGAATGCAATTCATCGTAAAATCCAAGAAGAACTGGGCTCTTCTAGACTGTTCTCCACACCGGAAAACACTGGATTTCGCTATGGCTTCAACTCAGACCTCCTCAGCAATGTTCTCAACCACTGGCTCAAAATCTACAATTGGACTGAGCGTCAGAAAGGGTTGAACTCGATACCACAGTACTACGCGAGGATTTCCGGACTAAAGATTCATTATCTTTTCCATTCCCCACGGCAACAAGCGGCCGATGTGGATGATCCGGAGGTGGTCACTTTGCTCTTGATTCATGGCTGGCCTAGTAGTTTTGTCGAGTTTAAGAAGGTTGCGAGGATTTTGAAGTCGAATGAAAATGTTAAATTTGAGGTATATACTTTATAGACTTTGAAAGACAAATGTGGTTGGCAAAGCCATTTTTTTTGTTCTGTGGCAGATGGTGATCCCGTCCATTCCTGGCTTTGGATTCTCGGAACCAACAAAGAAGGTTGGGCTGGGTCCGTTGGAAATTGGACAAATATTTCTCAAACTTATGCTTAACTTGGGGAGACGACGGTTCTACGTTCATGGATCGGGATGGGGATCGCTGATAGCAACAAGTATGGCTCTGGTTTTTCCAAAGCAGTAAGATGACGCCATGACCTTGCTCAAGAATCCCAATAAATTAACCCACAATCCTCTTGTTTTTCTTTGAATTATTAGTGTTCTGGGCCTCCACTCCACATTCTGCTTCACGGATCATCCCCGGTCACATTTCAAACTCCTCATGACGGCCATGATCCCTCAGATAGTTAACGAGCGGGATGAGAATGTGACTATTAACGTGAAGGAAGCAATGGTGGGATTGTTTCATCAGACCAACAGTTTGTTTCTACAAGCGACCAAGCCGGATGCGCTGGGTATGTCCACCTCAATCCACCTAATTTTCCACTGTTTTTTTTAAAACTTTGCACTATTTTGTTATTGTTGATTGTTGGATTGGAGGTATCGGAATGTCAATGTCCCCGATAGCCTTGGTAGCATGGCTGCTGGAAAAATTCTCCAGTTGGACAAGTGAGCAATGTGTGAACGAGGATGATGGCTGTCTGTTGACCACGTTCAATTTAGACGATCTTATCGACAATGTAATGATCTACTGGGTCTCCAATTCTGCTACATATGCCTTCAGATTCTTCACTGAAGCCTTTTCCAAACGACAGAGAAGCTATGGACTTGATCGGTAATAATTGAGTCAATTGAACATACCGACAAATGTTTTTTTAGGCTAAATTTTTGGAATTTTTTTGTACAGTGCAGTGGTCAAAGTACCGACGGGCTGCTTTGTCCCAACTAACGACCCGTTGCAATTCTGGAGCAAATCTATGATCAAGGACAAATATGGGAATCTGGTCCATTACACTAAAGCAGCTACAGTCGGCCATTTTGTCACCTTTGAAAGTCCACAATTACTTGCCCAAGATATCGTCCTCTTCACCTTGAGGACTTTGGGGAAGAGTGGAAAATCCAAGATGAACTTTCTCAAAAAGACTCCTGAACTTTGACCGGGAATTTTATCTAATTATTATATCATCGTTAAACCTCTCTCAGGATCTGTTATATGTTGTCCAATATAATTCTGTTCGTTTTTAATGCATAAATAAATAAATAACATTTGGAAGAACAAAATTATTTTCTTGGTGGCACTCCTGTAGAAATTTTAGGGCGAGGTTTAATTAAAATCAAGTATTGAATAATCGTTAGTCAAAGTTATTAGTAACCTTCTTTCTTCCGACATGACCTGAGTGCAGTGTAGAGCGCCTCACATTCCTTCGTGTCACCAACAGTTGGAGCGCAATCATAAAAACTTTGAAGCTCTCGAGCGCATGGGTCCACACCACTTCGGTCTTTGTCTCTTTCGAATACGATTTCTTTTGGTGGAAGAAAATATGGTGGGATCAAATTTCCCTAATAGTTAACGTCATCATATACTATGTTAATCTCCACAGCTTCCATTGTTGATCCAGAACAATAATTTTACCATTGTGACGCCAAAGGCTGTGGCGACTCCCATGTAGACAGCATTCTTCAATGGACTGACCGTCTGATTGTCTTTGGATCTTGTGCAATCATGTTTGCTGTTTTGGAGCAAAGTTGTTTTCAAACGATTATCAATCATATTTGCAGGAATAAGAGCTAAGTTTATCGCTCGAGGAAACGTTAGTCCTCGTTAGCTGCACGCACGTGCCTGCGTTACTTTTTTAACGGAATGGAACAAATGAAAACTTTGGGAATATTTACGAGAATATGGTGACGTTGACGACGTAATTAGTTTCCATATGAACGAGAAAATTGGTTGCAATTTCCTGTGTGTAGGCTGATGGTAAGATTAATGCAGGTCATCCGTTCTTTAATGTAACGACGCTGCTCTTTTTCACCTGTTACATATTTGTGCCATGCCATGACATAGCTTATATGCAGCTTACATTACTACTCAGTACTCAGTGATAATGACTATTGTTGTTGTTTGTTTGATTGTTGTGTAGGAGCAAAGGTGTGTGCACCTTTGAAGTCACTTATGCGTTGTCATTATTAAGTAATAATCTAGTGATTTTGCAAGTTGTTAAAGAGTGAGTTTTGTGTGTGTGAGTGTTGGTGTGTGTAGCTTTTTAAGGAAACTGTGAGTGAATGGGGAAGCGTGGATACGACGAGCAGTGTGTAGTGAGAATGTTATGTGTTACGACAACAATTGTGATTTCGTGAGACACACAGACTTTTAATATTACGTACTTAAGGAGGGAGGCGCGCACACCTTGCTTCTCATGGCCTCTTCTCAAATAAAGTTAAAGCATGAAGCGAGTTGCTGAACAAGATTGTTGACTTGACTCTCCTCACAGTGAACCTCATGAGACGAATCTATGTACAAGTTGTTTCTCATTACATTATCTTGAACAACATGTGCTGTTGCAAGAACAATGAAGCAGCGGCCGGTCATTACAACTTCTGTCCATTTTCATGTCAATATGCACCTTCCCTCTTGTCTAGCTCAAGACAAAACTTGACATGACAGTGACCAGCTTTTGTTTTTCATCATGAAATAAAAAAAATAAGTATGCCAACCAGCATCATCTTTCCAGTAATATCAATGACGCGGTCAGAAAGAAACGTTTTCGACGCCTTTGTTCATTCACAATAATTATTATTAAATCTCATAAGCACCCGATCAGATCCCCACGACGTCCTCAAAGCCCTCGTCTGATGACAATGAAAAAGCAATTGAATGACTCTAACAAATCATTTCAATAGACCTTGGTCCCATCATTATTAACTCTGTTCATATTTATTGTAGCCATCTTAATACCAATTTATGCCAACTCATACCTCTTCCTTGAACACTCATATGAAAGGCACTACTTACTTGGTCATGAAAGACACTTACTTGGTCATGAAAGACACTTGGTCATGTAAGACACTACTTGGTCATATACGACACTTGGTCATATAGAAGCTCTTTTAGCATGGCCACTATTATTCCCATCATCCCATCATCATTAATCCCATCACGTTTCCCCCAGTCATCAAGAATCTTGAAAATGGCACGACCTATGTGAGCAACAATGCGGATAAAAATTTACAGCCTATTGCTAATTAGTTAGAGATTGGTCAAGCTGTTTGTAGCGATCATCAAGAAGCGTCCTCATGAAAAAAAAACGTGTGTGCAATAATGTGTAGGGCAAGAGGGGAGAGATATATAGGCTTAGGACAAGTCGTTATCCTACTTTTGACAAATTCAATGTCGACAGAGCAGTGTGGCATGTGAGGAAAGAGTTGACTATTGCATTGTATGGATGAGAATTGCAATGCAATCATCAATTGCATAACTTTTTCTCTCTCCCTTTTATACTTGTCTACCCTAGGGACGGAGTGAAGGTGAGCGAAAGTATAGGATTACTGCATGCATTTAACAAGTTGTGAATTACAGGGGAAGGTTGTTGCAGAATTCTACTATACTAAACACAGACAGACAGTGGAGAACAAAGACGTTGAAAATTCACCTTTTCCCCAATCCATGTGCAACTTGACATGAAGCGTCTAATGCCTTTAAGGCTATACGTCAACCCACATGAGTTAAGGTTCATTTTCAACGTCCCTATGTGATTCTGATTGTTGCAACAACAACAAGAGGCACGTGAGGTTTGGGTTTGATTATTGAGTGCGTATGCCAAGAAAGCCAAAGCCGTAATAGTGGTATAAGGGGACGTAAATATATGAGGTTTGAGTTGGGCGCTTTTCCTCTTTCAGTTTTGTTTTTATTACAGAGATTGAATGTTGACTGACTGACGGTGGGGCAGTTCAAGTTGACTTGAGAAGGACGGAGGACTTTGTGCGTGTTTGTTATGTTGTTGTTGTTCGTGTAATAAGTGACTACAGAAAACTCGGTCGGATTCCCTGTGACTCAAGCGTTGCCTGCGACCAGTAAACCTTGCCTGCGACCAATAAACATTGCCTGTGACTAGAGATCGGCAAGAATATAAATGCGGAATTGGACGGAGACTTGGGACTGAGACTGGTCCTCCATCCTGCGATCTTGCTCCGAATTGCCTTGTTACATTGGGAACCGTCGTCATCCCGCTGCCTCCCGTTCCCGTCTCGAGAGAGCGGAGATTCTCGAAAAGCTCCAGCAAAGCCCGAACATTTTTTTTTACAGACTCCGTCTCGCTCTTCTTTGTACTATTTCTCTCTGGCTCTCTGCTCCTGCTCCTCGTTTCCGCGTCCGAATTCTCACTCTCTGGCTCTCCCTTCCCTTTTGACTATAGATATACAAAGGAAACGATAGAGACGCAGACACACATGTACACGCACACACATTTCTATAAACTCTCCACCATGCAGGGTGACACACACTCATCCAGGCCGAGATCCAGGCAGGAGCAGTAGTAGTTTTGTTGTAACTTTATATATATCTATATATATATAAAATAATAAACCAACAAGACCCTCTCGCTGCCTCTCTATAGACTTACTACTTCTACTACTACACCTCTTCTCATCATCTCTTTCCCAAATCTCTGTCCTTATTCTTATTCTTGTTATTCTGTATAATAATATATAATATCTTGTGGAAATTAATAGTTTATTATGTGAGAGAGAGACTGGAATGTGACACAAGGTCGTGATATAGAAGAAAGGATAAGATTCAAAGTGAGTGCGTTTTAAACGGGACGGGATTTTTAAACTCAAGTCCATTTCTATTTCCTTCTATCTCTTCTGTCCTCTCATCATTATTATATATTATTACTCACACACCTTCCCTCCTTTTTTTAATCTATATATATTTATATATATACGTACCTATACCTGGTGTCCTCTCTTTGTTGTTACTATTTTGGAAGCCATAATTGGGATTGAAGAGGAGGAAGTAACAAAAAAAAATATATAGATCAAGAAGAAATTTGATTGGAATTAGTCAAGATGTTGGTGATAAATAAAGCGGAAGTGGGTTGCATGACAGTGAGTGTGGCGGAGCCGAGTTCGGATGGGAATAATCAAGTTAATAATAATACTAGTGGTCACAATGGGACGGATATCATGAAACAAGATCAGTCTTGTGAGGACAATTTGTTGACCGCTTCAGGTCAACTAAATAATGGAAATCACAGTGCTACCATTAACCTCCCTGCGTCACCCATTTCCTCCTCCACATGTTTAACCTCGTCACCACCGACTAATGTCATTGGCAATTCCCTCATGGATGTAGCACTCGATATAAAGGTTAGTCCAAAACGCTAATTTTACTTTATAGTTTTTACTATACATTTAATTTACAATTTTCTAGAATTTCCCACTTGGATTTTATATTTAGAAAAAAAGGATTTCCAAATTAGTGCGTAGAAAGGGAAACCGAGTTTGAGTCATTAACTCACTTTGGCAACAAGTTTGTTTCACAGCTAAATTTAGTCCCAACGTTTTTCGTTGCTTCCGATATCCGCTCCGTTTCGTTTCAACTTTTGTTTGGTTTAAGTTTGTTTGGTTTCAGTTCGTTTGGTTTAAGTTCAGTTGGTTTAAACATTGTTCCTTTGGTTCGTTCGGTTTAAGTTCAATTGGTTTAAACATTGTTCCTTTGGTTCGTTTGGTTTAAGTTCAATTGGTTTAAACATTGTTCCTTTGGTTCGTTCGGTTTAACTCCGTTCGTTTGGTTCGTTCGGTTTCAACATTGTTCGTTCGGTTTAACTTCGTTCGTTTGGTTCGTTCGGTTTAATTTCGTTTGTTTGGTTCGTTCGTTTAAGTCCGTTCGGTTTAAGTTCGTAGTTCGTTCAAGTTGGTTCCGTTTAAAGTTGGTTCGTTCGGTTAAATTGGTTTACTTAAAGTTCGTCAGATTGGATTGGCTCATTACTTCGAAAGGGTCTTGACGACCTTTCGGTGTGTGAAAATTGGAAATTAAAAAAAGCATTCCTCGGATTGCCTCTCACCTCAGCAGGTATTTGCTTGGAAAAGTTTCTACAGGATTCATCATCAATGGATAATTACATAGCATTGGAATTAATTTTTAAGAAGATAAATTAAAGATGTGTGATTGTGGCCCATTGAATTGAATCGGCGTACAAGGTCAAGAAGAATGTTAGGATCATAGGTGTGAAAAGTTGATGATATAATACGGTGTGATTATGATTTGATTGAAGTAAAGAAAATGAATATGGTTGGTGGTAAATGTATGTAGTGATATGAATTTAGATAGAGTGGAAAGTTTATATTTATAGGAGTGTGAAGAAAATGAATAGTTGATACAAGGAGAGGAACTGTTTGAGTTGTTGTGTGTAGACACAGTGAATGGATTCAAACTTGGAATTAGTCACGCTCATTAATCCTGTGAAGGATTCTGCCGTGAAAATGTGCAAAAGTTTTTTTTGGCTTGTGGAGTTATTATGTAAGTGAGTATGAATGTAGTTTTTAGTTAGTTGGAGAATGTGTGTGTGTGGAAAATGCGGATGAGGCTTGTTGTATTAATTGGCGAGTAATGTTTTTGTGCGAGGCTGTTGAAGAATCAAGTTGCATCTGGTAGATTGAATATGTGAGGATTGGAGTTGTAGTATTTTTTGTTGTTTGTTCTTCTTCTTCTCTTGCTGTATAGAATTTAATTGCATATCCTTGGAGGATAATTATGTCGATGATGATGATACGCTTTTGCCTTTCAACTGTATTAGATTTCAAGTTTGATTATCTGTAGAGAAATGTAATGATTTCCCGAAATAATTTATTTAACACCATTCCTCCATGCAAGCGACACTCAATTAGAATGAATGATTTTACATTAATTGTTTATGTTGATCCTGTTTTGATTAATGCTTTGCTTTAATAACAATATTTTTCCCTACCTTTCCTCCTCAAGCTAAACCTAATAAGTTGCCGGTTAAAAGAATCTTCATATGGCTTACGTGACCCACCCGATCCTCAATTTGTATCCTCAAAGTCATCGCCGCCAACATCATCATCATTATCAGTATCCTTCATACTCCCCACCCCTTCCCTCTCCACCGCTCTTTTCTTTTGGCATCTGGATAAAACTTGGAGAGAAAGATGCAAGTGATCAGGCATGGGAAGAATTGAACGAGGAAATTTGGGTATGGTGATTGATTATTTTTTTTTGCAATTCTCTATAGAAGTGGAATTTGTGTGAGGAAATCCCAATGTTCTGATTAGAATCTAAAGCTTTTAACAATTCTCATCGCCCTTCTTGTTTGCTACATGATGCAAGTCGTGACACGATGACAAAATAAATTGACACGTGGATGTACATTAGCCGACTTGTAGTACGTAATTTGATCACATGTAAACTAACAAGTTGACCGACTGGGTAGATTTGGCCGCAGGTATATACATATTTATATATATACAGTGAGTCAGTCAAGTTTGATGAGATTTTTTGTTTATTGGCCAGACTATTTATGTGCAAGTATACAGTTGATCTCTTGGGACAGAGATCAGTTGGCATGAAATGACTTTGCTCAAGTTAATTGAAGCGAGCAGTTGACATGGTGAGGCCAGTTAGGAAGGTGGCTAACTTGCTCCAAGTTCATGTTGGTTTTGTAAGTGTTTGTTACTACGTTGTTGCTGTTGCTGTTACTACCGAGATAGGGACACCCGGGAGTTGATCTCTCAGGATGTTGCCCCTCCTGATACCAAGGATGATGATGATGTAGAGTTTACACATGTTAGCCCCAGCCATAGCTTTACAAAAGTCTTGAGGAAAGAACTCTCTGTCTGACTGGAGGCGATATTGCGCACATTTAAACAGAAGAGCCAGAGGAGGAGAAATGGATCCAGCAATGTTTCCATTCCATGTCCCATGGAAAAGTCTTCTACTTCTTCTTCTCTTGTCTGTCTGTGTATGTTACAATCTCCCAACATTTTCCACTCCTCTGCATAGAATCTCTACAACTTACATACATATATATGTCTAGTCTAATAGTATTCAGCAGCTGCTGCATACTCTCAGAGTCTTTTTGGTGGACTGGGTATGTTTGAACAAGTAGTGGTGGTGCGATCCTTGTATATTCTTCTTCTTTTGCAAAGGGAGCTACTCTGGACTTGGTTGTTTCCAACAGCTTTTTCCCTTTTTCTTTCTCGGCTCGATCTTGCTCCGATATATATGTTGGGTTGGAGAAGCAGGGTGATTGTTGTATACCGAAGAGCTGCTACTACTAGAGCTCTTGACACACTCAATTCGCTCGCTCCCTCCTCCTGAGTTTGCCCCGTGGAGCTTGCTGCGCTTATTGCGGATCGGAAATCCAAACAGGAGGCCAAGGAGGATCGACGACAGCTGGCTGCGGAGACGTGTTCAAGTCCTGGCTGTGGAAAGACGTCTCTCCACACATTCACTTCTACTATTACTACTCGCTACTACTACTACTACTACTTTCTATATTATTCTTTATTGTTACCCGGGATAGCCGGCTGTTCCATTCTTAAAAGCACTCACTCACTCTCCTTTCTTCAGTTTTTTTTCTCTTAAACCTTGTTCGTCTTCTTGTTTTTTTGTGATCAAAAGCAAGTGCTTTGTGTGTGTGTGTGTGTTGTGTAATAAAAAAAACAGAAGCTCGGACCAATCACAAGCTCACCATACTGTGATCAATGTTGAGTATAAATTGGAAGCTGGAGAAATTTTAAAGTGTTTTTTCCCATTCACTGCTTTTGCTTTCTCCTTGTAAAGAGAGACTTGAGGGAGTTGTGGTGAGAATACTAAAGGGTGACGACGACTGACTGGACGTGCCTGAACATTAAGGGATCATTGGAGTGATTTTATCTGGCTCTCTCAAAGAGTTTTCTAATAATAGAGACGTACGAATAGTGAGCATCAGTTACACAGACGAGTGTAAAGCTTAAAGGATTAAAGATTTTTCTTTCAAGAGGGAATTATTATTATCGTGATAAATGTGTGCGGACGTTGCGAATTCCATCGCCAAACTGTGGGGTCCAGGCGCTTTCCTCTTCCCTGCCACTCAGGGAGTTCAGGGTCTTTACTATCCAACAGTAAGTTGAATCCCCGGCTTCTTCTTCTTCTTCTTCTACTTTTACCTTGGAAAAGTCCATCCACATAGAGTTCTTTCTTCCATTATTCAAGTCAAGTCCTTGGTGTGGAGATTTTTGGGGACATTGGAATCAATAAGGGATAAGTAGTGTCGTCGTCGTCATAGTAGTCGTCTTGGCTGCCAGAAGTTTTCCACTGGATTGCCAATTGAGACTAAGGCTTGAACAAGTCTACCTGACTCACTTTTTCCTCTGGCCTATATATGTATGTATATGTATGTTCTAGAGGTAGACAAGGCTCTCTTCACTTTATGCCTCACTTAATCAGTAGGCTCCTTGAAAATCTCACATGTATTTACATTGTCCTCCTCCGCTTCTAATAAGTAGTACAGCCCCTCTCATCTGCGTGCCATGGGAACGGAAGCGGGAGTAAGTGGTCGTGCTGGATCTCTCCAGTTGGATATATACTTGTTCTCACGGACAATAATTCTATACGTCTGTGTGTGTCTTATATCCAGATCTAATTGAATCTCTTGGGATATCTAATTGAAAGTTGAATCTCTATATGCTAATTTCTTTTCAGTCTCAATGTCCTCAGACAGTCCCTTTTTTTTATTAATTAGAATTAGAAATATACACAGAATTTTTTCCCCTCAACTCTCTCTCTCTCTCTCTCTCTCTCTTCATCTTGTCTCGCTTCGTCTATTTGGAAATATTCTCCATCTGTGCTTGCTTGAGTGTAATTTCATAATAATTCTGGCTCCTGCTCCAACTACGTACATGCTCTCAGCCTCCAAGTTTCTGCTCAGTTTCACTTTGCAAAAGTTGCGTAGAATATAAATTTTGCAAGCTCGCACAAAGATGAATAGAGTGGAGGAGGATGTGTTGTTAAAAAAAAACAAGTTATGAATATGATGAGAAGGGTTATGATGGAGTATACTCTGTGCTGCTGGGAAAAGTAAATGAAGCGGTGGAAATCTACGGTTTTGTAGCCATCTTAATGGACTGAGACGAAGTGAGTGGCAGTGAGAAATACTACGAGGGGGATTTTCGGGTAAAAATCCCATCTGTCCCTCGCACCTGTTCTGTCTACTATGTCCTTCTCAATTCCGCCTCAACTTGGCCTGCCTGACTGGCTTCCTTTACTCGTCTTCTCAATTCCTGTCTCTATCTCGTCATCCAGTTTAGACCGGCAGACAGCTGGGAATTCATCTTACTGATCAAGATGATGATGATGATGATGAACAAGAGGAAAATGATTTGCAAATGTATGTTGTTACTAACTGATGATGATAAGTAGTATTCAAGTGTTATATATTTCAGACTGACTGGACTGATCATTTGATTTGCTCGTGAGTGAGTGAGTGAGAGTCCTAAGAGTGAATAATATGGCCGAGTTGTATATATGTCCCTGAGGATGAGAGAAAAGAGGATTGAGTAATCAGACTGATAGCCTCATCTGCTTATCAGGCGAGAACAGAGAGAAAATGTATGTAGCCATAGAGATCTATGCTGTTGGAATATACTCGACAAGTTTTACTTTATACTTATGGAGCCAAGAAGATGGAAGTAAAGTGTGGCTTGTCCATACTGCGCACCATCCTTTTTTTTCTTGGACCTTCAAAGTTAAATGACGCCGAGGATGAGTGATTTGGAACGTGGATTCATCATCAGAGTTTTGGTACAATGACCCAAGGCTTTGATTATCAGGCGCATGCAGATGATCTTGTTGCTGATGACGAGAGGACATATATTGTAGAGAGAATCTTCCATTACATTTTGAACCAAGTTAGTAGTTGACATTATAGAAACTTGAAGAGCAAATAAATGTACAAAGACAAGCAAGTCCTATACAAATACATGATGATAGTCAAGATGTATGTACATGTGTACAGATGAGATAAGATAATGTTGAGGAATGAGCTGTATTATTGGCTCTTGATTTGGAATTGATGTGAACTGTCCATCTGTTTGTCTTCCGTCTGCTATTATTTTAAATGACTAATCTGCATTTAAATACAGCAATGTGTAATCCTATGGATGTTTCAATTTGAAGCAACACTCACTCTCTGTTTAATGGATGCAGATGTACTAACTGTACAGGCAGGCGGAGTCAGAAGACCGCATAGTCATGTCTATATGCAAAGTGTGTCTGAGGGTGCTGCAAACAATCCTGCCGCATGATTCCATTATAGAGTGGGACCTTGTTTTCCTTTGCGGCGGCTGATCAGGATGAAAGAGAGGGTCTGTGTGAGTTAAACAGCCTGGTCCAATGTTCATGAGAGAGTTTTCCAGCTAATTAAGCAAATTATCTTGGTGTTTTCCCATTTTCTTCTCCTTGGTCCTCTTGGTTTAGTTATTGTCGTCGTTGTCGTCGTCGTCGTCGTTTTGTTCAAGGAGATAAAAGTGTTGGAGGGAAGTGTGGATAGGATTGTAAGGAATTGTTCTTGTTCTTCTCTGTTTGTTTGGAATTCTTTAGTTTGGAATGCGGGCTGTGAAGATGTGTGACATTTCACCACATCAATCTTCTTCTACAGCCAAGGCCTCTACTATACGTAGTCTATAGTTGTTGTCTTTTTTTTTATCACTGTAATACCTCTCCGAATTCCCAGGATTCTAATGTAGAGCTCTATGCTAATAGCACTTTGGTCCAAGCATTTGCTTATTGTTTCAACTGTTTAGTTTTCTAGACTCAAACTGTTTAAGTAGTTTCCACAGCTTATAGGCTGTCCAATTGGTTCTATATTTATTCATTCCGCTTTGCATTTCAACTGTGGGCTTTTATGGAAAACATTATTTGTAAATGGGCTGTCGCTTTAAGGGACGTGCTACTGCTTTTGTATGGGCGTGTTTGAGCTTGCCTATGGGCCTGTCGTTGGACTTTTAAATGGGCCTTGTGTCTTTTTCTAGACTTTTATAGAGAAAAGTGTGTGGATGTGACTACACTACTGATAATGAAGAGTCCAGCGGGGTTTTTGTTTTTTTGATATGTTAAAACGAAATGGAGATGTGGAGCTTTTAGTTGGATTTTTGGACGTGTTTGTAAGGGATTGTTCCTCCCTTGATCTGGCAGCTATAAATTTCAATGATCTGCCTCTCTCGTTGGGTGGCTGGGATGTCAGAGAAATTGGCCCGGAGAAAGTTTGTGTGAAGGGAAAAATGGATGAGATGTGGAGGAGTCAACAGCTGCATTGCAGGTAAAAGGGATGTGAGAGGAGAAGACGAAGAAGAAGAAGAAGACGAGTTTTTGTCATTCGCCCATCTTCTCCAACACACCACAGTCTGGCTGGAGCACATACAGAAGCAAAGGGAAACTTTGGAGGAGATTGTGCGTCGTGGTGGGTTGATGCCCGCATATATGGCTAGACAGACTCGTTTGGTTTTGCTTGCTCTGTCTGTGTGTTTGTGTGTGCACAGAAACTGGTTCGGGTTTTCGGACTCTGGATCATAATGAGGGTATCTGTGGATGGAGCAGCATGATGATGATGATGATGAGTGCGAGAATGAGCTTGTGAAGGATTCAGCCTTGGGCTCCTGTATACTTTCATTGTCTCCTATTCCTATAGTTTAGTCTGGCTACTTGACATGCACCACGGAACTATACTATTCTACTTGAAACGGACGTGGAAAGTTAGTCCCGTTGGAAATTACAAGTCATTTTCACCCGCAATCTTCTTGGTTGGTGAAAATAATTATTTTCTTAGGCGGCGGCGTCTTACTTACTTGTATTTGTGTGTATGTGTGTGTGTGGGAGTAGGAATGAATTTGGGATGAAGAGTGCGAGAGTTGCTTTGTATATTAGAAGAACAACCCGCCGCCTCACATAAAATTTACATGGGCCCCAGTCAGTCAGTATACTATAATAGAGCCTATAATATGCTCTTTAATGGTAAACCACACTGCTAAGCCACAAGTCTACTTGAGTTTCCCTCTCTGAATTGAGTACAAAAGATATGGGGAAACCTTTGGCTGGAGCCTATAATTCGTTTCCCTTTTATGGACGGACTCACGTGTGTGGGATAATGGTGGAAAGATGCTCTGCTGGCTTGTCTCATCTTCTTCTTGGCTTTTGTTTCTTCTCGCTCTCTATCTATGATGTGAAATGGATGGAGGAAAGGCTTGTGATGGTGCTTATGTGTACGCTTGATGTGAAGTTTTGGAGATGATGTGATGTGAAGCTGTATGGGATATGTTTTTAATGAGGATGTGGCATTAATTATTGATTGTGTAAGCTTTTGTTGTTGGTGTTGTTGTAGGCGGGGGATTTTTCCCTTATATTGTTCCAATCAAGTCCTCACTGAGTCCTCTTGGTGTGAGAGGAAGCGAGCGATCGTTTTGCATAATGAAGATGAGAAAGGACATAATGGAGGAGCTGTTTTTGTACTACAAAGTGAGGCTGAGTTAGTGCGTTGAGGTTAGGCAGATGATGCTCGGGTGTGTATTAATGGATTGGATGGATGACTGCTGCGATGAAATATATTCGAGGCACGAATTTGACTGACGTGAGTGAGCTGGTGGTGAAAGGCTCAGTGGATGTGGAAGTGTATAACATGGAACTATTATGTATCCATTTTCTTCCAAACATGTTCCTATTTGCTCGGACTCTCCAGTAGTGAAGTAAGTGCGGAGCGAGTTTGTGGTTATGATCGTATGATTGCCTGAAAGAGCTACACGGATCATTCATATGTCTTCTTGTCTCACTGAGGAGGTGGAGGTGGAGGAGGACAACGACGACTATATAATGACAATAGAGGAGCTTTTTGAAT
This sequence comes from Deuterosminthurus bicinctus, assembly GCA_034698825.1. Classification (NCBI taxonomy): domain Eukaryota; kingdom Metazoa; phylum Arthropoda; class Collembola; order Symphypleona; family Bourletiellidae; genus Deuterosminthurus; species Deuterosminthurus bicinctus. The sequence goes on along the minus strand of JAQIWI010000434.1, from coordinate 15,528 downwards.
GGGATGAGGAGAAGGTTTAGATGGTTTCTATTCATCATCATCATCATTTCCATCATCTCTGATGGTATCCAGCCGTGGAAATGTGGCTTGCGGTGGTACACAAGAGTTCCCTTTCAATGACATTGTCATTTGGAAAGTAGGGAAATTCTCAGCCCATTTCATTTTGGGAGCCTCCCGTGTAATTACATAATGGAGCTCCTCTAGACATGTGGAGGATTTCCGTGCAGATTTTAGTGCAATAAATTTAAAAATGCTCGGGATCTATTGGATTGTTTTTTCTTTTTAATACTCCGAGTGGGATGAATTTGTATTCATGTGCTGGCTGCACTGTATTCGTGTATGGCCTGACTGGAATGGTGTGGCCTGACTCAAGTGGTGTGGCCTGACTCAAGTGGTGTGGCCTTACTGGAATGGTGTGGTCCTACTGGAATGGTGTGATCCTAGTCCTACTGGAATGGTGTGGCCTCACTGGAATGGTGTAGCCTTACTGGAATGGTGTGGCCTTACTGGAATGGTGTGGTCCTACTGGAATGGTGTGGTCTTAGTGGAATTTTGTGGCCTAACTATGCAATTGGTACGCCCTGACTGCAATTGGTACGCCCTGGCTGGAATTGGTACGCCATGACTGGAGTGGTGCGGCCCGGCCATATACTGCAATGTTGTTGAATTAGTCACGTGCTGGGTTATTAAGTATGCTGTAGCATAGTCTAATTTTCTGTCTTCTGTCGGCTGGGTTCATTGGACCGAACGGACATGGAAGGCTGGGATGGATGGGTGGATTGATGCGGAGATACCATGCTGTGGAAAGTGTTGAGAATGTGAGGAAGATGAGATGGTGAAAGTGCGGAGAGATAAAGGCCGGATCGATGAGGTTATGAGAGTAGAGACTGTATAAGAATTAATAATGAAAAGGGAGTGAGCTGGGATGAAGATGAGCTATAGTAGCTAAAAGTTGTTGTAAACTTGCTCATTTTAATTCTTCCATGTCCGACGTGTAGTGGCCATTATAAGGATGCTGGATGAAATAAATGCATCTGCCCATCACTTTGGCTCGTATTATGTGTCCATCACTCACTCCGGTCCGTGTTTTAGAGCGCGGGGTGGGGCGGCCTGGAGGGCAGTGGAGCGGAAGTTTTTACATGGGGTCGCTACTACTACACTCGCTAGTAATATCTTCTTGATCTTCACTCTCTGCGTCTCTCTCCATACATACTTTTTTGTCCCTATAACTTTCTCCAGTACTCCACTTTCACCTTTTACTTTTGTCTCTCCTTTGAAAGTAAATGGGTAAAATCCTGGCTAACTTATGACTTTGTGGGACAAATGAATTATTCTCCGGCTTTTGCTACAAAGTAATGGTTTCCATTGGAACTTTGACAAGCCTAGGCCATTTCCTTGTTCATGGTCCTCAACATTGGGCTCTCATATATTCTTAGCTGTCTCTCGCCCTTTCTTTCTCTTTCTCTCGCTCTCTCTCTCTCTTGACTTAAGTCCAAGGCCCGACTGAATTGAAATATAAAATGTGAATTTCCCTCTTGTGTTTCCCCCTCACAAGGGATCCGATTTGGCTGAAATATTAAAATGTATAGCGGGGGGACGTTGACGTATGTATGCATCAAGCTCCATACCGGATATGTGTGCCGGCGTTGTCGTCATTGTGAATTTAGAGTGGAATTCCCACACTACTGGCCTGGCCTCACTCTTTGAGTCGGCTGGAATAATGGCTGGTTGACTGACTGAGTGAGTGAGATCTCTTGAAATTTATAAGATTGTGAATTCATGGAAATCTTGAGTCTTGTGAATGTTTCAAAAGCTTCTTTCTGTCAGTCAAACTTGACGAGTTACAAGGGGAGAGCGGAGCAATAAGGTGAAAATGAATGTGACAAGGCCCTTCCAATCATCATCATCATCATTCCGTTCCAACTGAATTCTCATTAAGGTCGTCTGATCATTGATCTATGGCCAAGTCATGATGATGATGGCCAGCTGAACCGTGTCCAATTCAGCTGCAGTAGTAGAACTCTTCTGAAAGTGAGCCATTAGGAAGCGTGAAGGATTGCTTGTATTTTATTTCATGTGAAAATTGCCCCCGTCTGTTAGCGTTGTTGTTGTTGCTCCTCTTGTTTTTCCGCTTCTTCTAACTAATGTTATTCCTATGAGAGTCCTCTTGATGGATTTAGTTAAAGAATATGTGTTTGAAAGGCGGGAGGATGGAAGAATATACGGAAGTATATACTAGTATGAGAAATATATACACAGATTGACTCACAGCCGTGACTGACGGACTACACAGCTGCTTAGCTTGTACTTGTACTCAAGAAAGATTATTAAAGGTATATAGAAGGGGAGCGAGCGAGAGAAAAGGAGCAAATAAGGCTTGAGAGAATGTGAGGTGATGGAAAGGTGAACATTAAAGCATTACGTTGATGGGGGGAAACGAAGGACTTGCATGTGAAGGAGCAGTTGAGAGAAAAAATCCAGGCTATGGTCTTGAATGAGTTTGAATATGTGTGTGTAGTATATATTTTGTGAATACAAAACAGCTAGTGTGGTGGAAATAGTCGTATGGTCGTCGTCTGTATATTATTATTACTACTACTACCATCACAACTACTACTACTACTGACTGTGACTTGAGTAATTTATTTTGCTTCCTGTTCACCGGGAAAGAGGCCGAAGGGGACTATGGAAAGAGGAGTTTAGTTTGTACAGCAGTACCAACCCGCTTGTTTCGGCCTCTCTCAAACTCGCCGCATTAATGTTATACGAAACCGTAGTGTTGGCTCTCGCCCTCCTTTTTAAGCTTCTCTCTCTCGCTCTTCCTTCACTGGATAAAGCTCAAGTCGTGCTGAGTTTGGCTCTTTCTCTCTCTCTGTGTGTTAGTAATTCCTCTGGAGTCCTCCTAGGCCTCCCTATATATGCTTTCCAGAAGAGTTGCTGGCGCCAGAACTCTCCCACTATGTGTGTGTGCCTCTGCTCCTCTTCGAATTTAACGGGAATGCCAACGGGGATAATTACTTATTTTCGTGCTCATGGCAAGCCAGATAAGCTGGGAGGTGGCATGGGAGATGTACTACTACTATACATCAGGAGAGCAGCAGGAACCTTGTTAATTTACTCGTGGAAATCTGACTCAGCTGCCAGCTTGATAGCAAAATGTCGTGATTGTAAATTTGGAATTAAAAAGTTTTTGTCAACTCCTTTTTGTTTCTCATGAGTGAGAGATGTCTAGGGAGAGAGAGAGAGAGAGAGAGAGAATGAGGGATTAATCTGCTCGGATGTTTGAATGAAATAATGCTCTGATGTTTTAAGGAAATCATGCTCTGATGTTTTAAGGAAATAATGTTCGGATGTTTTAAGGAAATAATGCTCGTAATGTTTTAAGGGGCCTTGGAAATAAAATAATAATGTTTTTAAACGGAGTAATTTAGTAGTATAAAAGGTTAATGTGATTCCTGAAGGGATCATATAATGTGACGGTTACAGAAAGTATTAAGAGTCTATAATGCCCGCGTTTTGTATTTATGTAGAAAACTAATCAGTTGTGTTTATTTCGTTTACAGCACACAGTACAGGCGGGAGGGATGGCGTATGCAAATCCAGCAGTGGCGGCGGGGATAGCCAACGGAGATCTTTCCAGTGCGGCAGCATCTGTAACCGGCGTATCCCTTCAGCAGCAGTGTGTTGTTGGTGGCGGCGGCGGTGGAGGCGTAGGAGCACAAGTTAAGATGCTGGACAAAGACAGCATGAATTTGAGTCCTTCAGCTGGGATTACTAGTCAAGCTGTGGAGCAGCAAACGGTTAGTGTCAGTGTTAGTATCCTAGAAATTACTCCACGCTATAATTAGACACTTGAAATTGGCAACTAATTATTGTTTTTTTTTCTTGTTTGTTCTTCTTCTTCGGGTTGTATAGCAAACAGAGCCAGAGTCTGAATCTAACGGGACCGGTGGTGGGGGTGGGGGTGGTGGTGGAGGAGCAGGAGCAAGTTTGAGTGGGGCTCAAATGAACGCAGGAACGGTTGTTGTTGGGACTAATAATGTGGGAGTTGTGGGGTCCGGGGGTGTGAGTCAAGGAACCACCACATCAGCATCGTCCACTCAGGCCGTGACCACCTCCGAGTCTTCCTCCGTCGTTGGCAAGAATCAACCCAAGAGGCTTCACGTTTCAAACATCCCCTTCCGATTTCGAGATCCTGATCTCCGTGCTATGTTTGGGGTGAGTATCATCATCTCACTTATCTCACTCACGATCACATGACCAAGGAACTTTGCAGATTTTTTAAAAGCCGTCAAGTTTTTGCGACGAGCTGGAAACGTAAAGCATCCAATGTTTGTTTTTTTCGGGGAAAGGCGCTTGGATGCAGATGTTCCTGTTTGTCATTTGAATCCATTAAGGCGGAAGTAGCCGGAACTTGGACGGTGGTAGTAGTTCTAGCAAGCTATACACTACAACACCGCTAACATAGAGTGAAGGATATTGGAGTAAAATATATAGAGAGGCTGGTTGCGCCATAAAAGTTTTATTTTTAGCAGGAAACCAGGTCTGCTCCATCTCATTTACTCCTGCTTCTCTACTAAACTTCGTCAGCCTCCCTCTGCCTCATCTTTTCACATTCCTTCTTCTTCTTCTTCTTCTTCTTCTTCCTTCCCTCGTTTTGTTTTCTTCTCTCTGTACCTCTCACTCCCTCACACACCACATTCACTACTCGCACATGTTTTTCCCGCATTTGTGCGAAACTTTTCATTGTTTCCCCCAGCAGCAAGTAAGTAAAAGTAAAGTGAGACAGAGCTGGGAACATCTGGTTCCTACTGGGCTAGTATTGCTTTTGTTTATGCACTTTTTATTGTTCCGAGGCTGACATTTAGGATGAGAGGGATTAAGAATTAGCACAATCATCCCTATCTCTGTTATGATGTCGTTACTCTATCCTTTTCCTTTACTATAAAGAGAACTTGACTCTGTTGTTCTCCCATATAGCAAATGATTTTAGCACTCAGAGTGTCTCATGATGATGATGATGATGATGAGGATTTTTAAATAAGATTTTCTATAGTTAGATGAGCAGCAGATGCTTAGCATTGTCAAATTATGTTTGTTTGTTGTTCAAGTTATATGTCCCGTAGAATTATTGCCAATTTATAACTCATGTTAAGTCTTAACTATTATTCTCTTGATTACAGCCATTTGGACCGATCCTGGACGTAGAAATTATATTCAACGAGCGGGGTTCCAAGGTAAGCCAGAGGGTTATGTATATTTTTTTTTGATATTATAATAATGTGACTGAGAGATTTAGTTGTTTGATTTGTGTGGGAATTTTATTAGTGGATATTCTTATAGGATGTGTTTTAGGTGGTTTAATATTAGGAGGGTGGCATTTGAAAATTGGGTGTTAGGGACACGAGTTTTGGAGCTATTCCGTTAGGTGTGAGTTTAATGGACCAAGGCTTTAGGAGGTTAAGGGGAAAAGGATTGTTGAAGAAATGAAATTTTTTCTTTGAGCGGATGAAAAATGAAATTAAAAAAAAAATATGTGACAGCCCGTGTGTGTCCTTGGACTATGTGGATGATGATGAAGGAAGACGTGGTGTCCTCATTGGTGGACGTGATGATTAGGTAGCCTCAAAATGCTTCCCATAAAATCAGTTGTTCTTGAAGGTCTGTTATATATTGCACTTAAATTGAAGGCACTATATCCGCTCAAGTACTCCCAATAACCCTTTCCCTTTTCCCCCCATCCTCCTCTTCTTCGTCTGTCGTCGTCATTATATAAACCGACATTATATATCTTTGATATGTGGTAAATGTATAACGCTTTCCTTTACATATATTCCTTCAAATCTCTCCAACTCTGTCGTCTCGTTTAGTGAATTGAGTAGAGAAAATATGGTTATGGGCTGGGCAAGCATTATAATGACTTAAGCCGGCATGAAGGTGAGAATTGTGCATGAGAATTGTTATTATTATTATTATTGTTGGAACTATCTATGCAATGCATTGCAAGCAAACAAAAAACTTAGCTATTTCTTATGACAGTAACGCCGCCTGATATAAATATTATATCTTCTTCTTTATTATATAATAACGTAAAAAAAACAAATGTACTATTTTTGCACAGGAGCTTTAGCTATGGGGAATTGGTTGACATATATTTAATAATCCTTTTATTTCCACAGGGAGAAGTAATAATAATAATAATAATAATTGTTATTATTGTTACTATATATATTTGTTTTTTGAGGCAGAAGCGGAATGAAAGCGAGGAGTATTTTTTCTTTTTTTTGCTTTGAAATGATCCACGAGTTTTTTTTCAACTTTGAAATGGGCTACGAGGGTTTTTTTATTGTGAAATGGGCCTGAAGGGTTTCTTTTTGTATTGTGAAATGGGCCAGATTTATTTATTTTTTCTCATGATGATGATAATGATTCTCTCGGCTGTGTGTTATAGGGCTAATAAGACACCTTGCATTATTGATTGATTGATGATTGAGCTATGGGGAAGTAAAAATTAATTGCATAATAATAATATGTTGTTGATTATGATATTATATCTACACGTGTGATGATGATATACTGCTGCTGCTATATCTGCTGCTGCTACTGCTCATTTTTCATTTGATGATGAAAAAAAAGTGTTCACTTGATTATTATTATTATTATTATTATTACTATTAATAAGAGGAAACGTGTTTGTGTATTATTATTCTCATTATTATTATTATTATTACTGTGAATGACAAATTGATTGACTTGTTGTCCCTTGTTGACTCTCTTTTGTATAGGGTTTTGGTTTCGTAACATTCGCCAGTTGTACTGATGCGGAGCGAGCACGCGAAAAACTACATGGCACTGTGGTAGAAGGGCGCAAAATTGAGGTGTGCATGCCGTGAAATCACACGTATTTTTCTATCTCATCTCTCTCTCTCTCTATCTATCTTTATCATCTCTCTCTCTCTCTCTCTTTCTCTCTCTCTCTGGCTTTAATCATCTTCTTCTTCTTCCTTGCTGCTAAATTATTAGTCACTGACAATCATAATAATTATTGCTTGAAAGTAAAATGTTGTGCTGTTGTAGTCTTCTACTTCTTCTTCTTCTGATAATGTTAAAGAAAATGGAACTGTACTGTAGAACTTGTACATACACATGAATTATATTACTTTCACAATGCTCTCACTATTATGTGTTTGATTGGCTGGAAGAAAGCAGAGCTTGCTTTCTTTGACCACATATCTATATACAATAATAATAATGTCACATGAAATTCAGACCTTGTGTGCCTTGGACTTGATTATGATGATGATTTTCTTTTGCTCTTGTCATGACTGACTGTTTTTTTTGGGACGAATTTGTTTTTAGAATGCGTGTGTGTGTGTTTACAAACGTGTGTGTACGTTGTGTGTGTCAAAAGGTAGCGGGGTGACTTGGCTTGGACTGTGTATACTAATAATTTGAAAGCGATTAGAGAACGTGAGTTTGATATAAAACACAAAACAAAAGCTTTCACTGTACCAAAAATTGTTGGACTTGGGTATGTTCACATTGCATTCTGATTGATTCCAGTTTGTCCTCAAAATGTTGACAATGGCTTGACGGTTGATTATTATGATAATTATTATTGGTAATGCGTGCGACCGTGCCTATACAGAGTATAAAATTTTTGCTGGGGATTTTGGACCGTGCGTGTGTGTTTGTGTACTGTTAAAGCCGGGAGTTATAGTGATGGTTCCGCTGGGGATATTATTATCACAGATTATTATTATTATTATTTCTCCTCTTCTTCTTCTGCTGCTGCTGCTGCTGTTTGATATAAAAAAATATACATTGCTGCTATACTGCTGCTGCCGCTGCAATTAATAACCTTTGCTATGTGATGATGATATAATGATACAAAAAGCCTTCTCTCCTTGTTCACCACCTTGTTTGTTTTTTTTAAAGTCTTGTTTTCCAGCTGTGTAAACCAAGTGTGGAGTACAATATTATTGCATTACATAATGTGGAATATATAATTAAATATATATTTCAAATGCATCCACTAACACTGTGAAGCGAATGAAAAGTTATTTTATTATTATTATTAGTTATTATATTTAAATTCAAGTTTGTGCTGTATTTAAGTGGCTGTACAATATTTATATATGAAAGTATACCACAAGGTATTTACGTAGTAGATTGATGTATTTATTATGGGGAGAATGGAATGTGGAAACTAACAACCTCTTCTTCTTCTGTAGGATGTAATAATTTTGGGATTGATAATAATGGTGATGATCAAGATGAAAGAAAAATCATGTTGACTGTTGTGTACGTATAACAACAAAGAACAACAGCGTGGTCAATCAAGCGTCATTGTATGTCTTGTTTTCTCTCTACCTCTACCTCTCTCTCTGTCTCTTTCTCGCTCCATTTTTGGTGGTAATGTTGTAGTATACCCGCAAGTTTTTTAGGTGATTTTGGGAGAATTGCAGTGTGTGTGTGTGTGTCGGATGAAATAGTTGATTTGTGTCCGTCTCGTATATATTATACTTTGTAGCGGTCCATGATGTGACTGACTTGACTTGACTGTCCCCTCCAGCAGCAGCGGATTGTTATTAATGTATTTGATTATTTTTAGGTAGTAGTGTGCCTTTATATAGTTCTTCTATAGTTTCTTGGTCGGTATGTATGTGGAATGTGTGTGTGTGTGGGATGAATTAATTAATTTTAGTCTGTCTTTCACCTTGTCCATTAACTTGGCTGTTGGGGGTTTTTGGATCATGATGATGAAAGTGACTGTGAGTGAGCGTGCGAATGACCGGAGCTATGTGGGAGTTTGTTATTTAGCGATTGTTCCTTTTGATTTACCCGTGGTCGGTCGGAACTGTCCATAGGAAGGATTCCTATAATTTAAAACCCTTGATGACTTTTCCTCCATTCCATTGAATGGGACTATTGAATTGGATGGGAATATTGGATTGGATGGGACTTTTGCATTGGATCAGACTGTGTGTAGAAGTTATAGAGTTATAGTGTGGAGCTGTAAAATTATTATTGTGGTGAAATGTAACGGGCCAGTGGACTGAGTCATTGGAGCAGCTGGTAATTGGTTTGAGTGAGATGAAGAGAGAAATAGGGAACAGCTGGATGAATAAGATCAAATGTGCGTGCGGATCTGCTGCTCATTTCTCTTTTTAGTAGAGAGTTCCTGCTGGATCTCTCAACCTTGATGATCCTCCTATGGAAATGGGATGGATTGTGTGAAGGATTAATTAGTTTCTCAAGTCGCACACTTCCCTTACTCTGTCAGCCCAATTTTTTTTCTTCTTCTTCTTCTTCTTCTTGGCGGAGGTAGATTTTTTTTTGTTGGAAATGGTTGTACTATGTGCCATTTCTACACGGCACTTTTCCTTGCACCCTCCAATATATTTAGAGTGTAACGATCCGAAGGAGGGAAATGTACCGAGGCAGATTTGTATACTTGTGCTGCTGCTGCTGCAACTGCTATTGAAATACATTTTGTATTAACTGCTATATGGGAGTACACTTTGTATTAATTTTTCTCCCCAAGTATCGTCAAAGTTTGTGACGAGAGACTTTGCGGCTTTTGGAAAATCTTACTCACTGGCTCTCTCACTCTCCTTGCATGAATCTCTTAATCATTTACTACATGAGAATGAATTATTTGAGAACAACTGTATGCTGGTTGGCTCAATCTTCTTCTTATAGTATTATTAGGGCACTCTGTGTAGTCCGCCTGGACCTTTTCCCTTATTGAAAACTCTGGCTGATCAACGTGAGCTAACTTATGTGCGCCATATAAAGTGCAAGGGCTTGTGTGTGTCAGATTTTATAGAGATGAAAGGGGGAGATGTGACTCTGTTCATTCACTCTTCTGTTGTTGCTGTGGCTGAATTGCATAAGTGTTAGGTGGAGTAATTAATGATTATATAATGATATAATGTTGTTCATATGCGGGTATATATTATATATATGTCATGATGATATATATTATAATATATATTGATGATATTTATTGTTTTTTTGATGATTCTGTGTCTATAATGATGTTGACAGAAAAGAAAAGGGCAGGTGGTTCATCTTGTTCCGTCGTCAGCATTCATGGAGATGGTCGGTCAGCGTGTGAAAAAGTCAGCGTAGGTGGTGATGGTGATGATGATATGGTGACATGTGACATTTAATTCATTCCTGATCATTGGTCTGATCGATCATCATCATTGCGTGCGGGAGAGGAGTTGAGGACTCTTTGTCTCCGTAAGTTCCTTCCCTAACAAAAAAGCGATGATCAAGAATAATTTTGCTGAATGAGCTGGCTGGCTGGATTATTATGTATTAATTAATGAGGAATGATTATGACAAGTTAGTGAATTTGTTTAGTTGATAATGATGTTGCGAGTGAGCCATATATAGTACAATATCTCTGTCCTTGTTATGATTACTTCTCTTCTTCTTATTCTTCTTCTGCGTCTTGTACTTTATTAGCTGTTGCCCAAAGGGATTTCATCACATAAACACACACACTCTGTCTCTATCTCTATCGCACCAAAAAAAACACTTGTGTCTTTGCTGCATTGAATGGTTTTATTATTTGGATGTTGATGATGATGATAGTGATGATGACGAATTGGTTGGCACGACTTTCTCTCAAGCCTTTGGTGCTGTATGCAGTGTTTTTCCAAAACAAAAAAATCATGCACGGCCTTATTCTCCTCTCCTGTACCAACTAATGGTCCTTGTAGTCTTCTTCTGTGGACTTTTGGAGAGAGATATTATAGAAAAAGCAGCAAAATTGTGTAAATTGGAGACGAAGGGACTGTCACCATTATTGCTGTGGATGGAGCTGAGCTGAGCTTTTGGCAGGGGCGGTCGTAATTAATAATTATTGCATGTATGCCTTATGTCCTCCACACGCATGGCAAAACTGATTGCATATAAAAGGCTCTGAGTATTACAAGAGTATAATAATAATGAATGAAATTATTGGGAAAGTAAAACAAAACAAAAAATTATGCTGTGGGTCGTCGTTGGTTTAGTGCTGAAGGGTTTCTAAATGTGTTTCTTCTCACTATTATTATGATTTCAATTAATATCTCCTCCCACGTATGGAATTATTTAGAATACCATTTAGATAAGGTGTGTGTTTGTGTGTGTGTGCGTATTTGCATATAATGTTTGTAATGTCCTCCATGAGACTTTCCACGTTTTTTTTTTATATATTTTTCAACAACTTAAAACAAAAAAGCAACAAAAAAATATATATATTTCCGTAGCCCGGTGCAGGCTGAGTGTGCACTGATGATCATGATGAGTTAAATCTTGTGACTTGGACATAAATTGAGACGACAACCTCATCTGATTGGCTTCAAAGACCGGAAGACACGATAAAAATTTGCTCACACAATCCGTAAGTATCTCACGTGGTAATTACAATAGTAAAATAATAATAATAATAATATCAATAATTACAACTTAATGAGTAAGATAATAATATATAACCTTGATAAAATATATATTTATAATTACACACACCGCTAAAAAAAATGACGTCACTGTCTCTGTTTTTGGAGCATTTTCTGTAGCGTGTAGTAGATGCCATTTTTGTTTTTGTTTTTTTTTATTTACTATTTCCACAATCCCTTCTTCCACCCCTTTGATTTGTCTGGGAAAAATTGATAATTATTATGTCTAATTTATTATTTTTTGGATAATGTGAATGGTTCCTGCTCTTTCCGCTCTATCTTTTTGCTGCACATAAATAACGTAATTAATCTCTCTCTATCTATCTCTATCTCGTTCTGTCTTATCGGGTGGTGCGAATGGCCGCTGCCATTTATTGGTGGAAATCGGATTGATTATTATTATTATTATTATTACAATTAGAGTGTACCAGGCTAGCTGACTGGTGGATGGAATGTTGTGGTTGGTAATATTATTATTATTTTTTTGTTTTTGTTTTGTCGTAATACTAATTAAAATTGGAGCTGTTATACTTTGGGTGGCGGTGGTTATATTATAAAGTGCTCTGAACACATGTGTCTCGGTATGATTAACCCAAAAAAGGATGATGATGTTGATGATGATGAGGATTTATTGTCGTCATTGCTCTGACTGCCATGATTGATTACCCCGGTGAATGCATTTCTTCCTGTTCTTCTTCTTCTTCTTCTGCTGCTGCTGCTGGTACTGCCGCTGCTGCTATTATAATTCTTCTGGACAAGTTATTATTATTGTGCTATGGATTGTAATGTGGGGAATTCTCTGTAGAATATATAATAATGATAATTTTATATATTGTGATGATGATGATCTATTTGAAATAGTTCCACTTGTGATGTATACGTACGGACGCACGCCTGTATTTTACAAAAAAAAAACGCAAACAAACAATGTTTAATTATACGTCTTACTATTGTATGTGGATTGGATATCTAACAAATGAGCTAGCTGGCTATGGCTGTAGTTGGTTGATTGATTGATTGATTTGATGGTGATCCATGGTATGAAATGATCAAAATATTTGAACGGCGCTTTGATCATTTGACTGACTCCACTGCTTTGGCTTTCTTCTGTTGGATAAAGAACTGATAAAGATATACACACGTCACGTACACACACACACATACTTTCACTTGCTTTCGTGCTTCACAATGGTGAGAATGCAATGGTGAAGATATTTACAAATGTTGTTATTGTTGTTGCTGCTGTTTAAGCTGTAGATATATTTATAATGTTGGGGGCTAGCCTTTGACCCAATTACACACGCACATTATCAAAGACTATAAGACACGTAAAATTAATTAAAATTAATGTACGGGTAAAGTATTAACTTTGCGGGCTGGATAATTTTTTTGTGCATTTTTCCAAAAGCATTTTTTCTCGCTCTCTGTCTGTCTATCTCGCTCTGTCTCTCTCCTTTCTTATTTGTTTTTTTTATTTTTCAATGCAATAATGATGACCTGAGTAGTTGTCGTGACTTTGTAGCTAAATGTATGACCTTTATATATGTCCTTTACCTGCTTTGTTTTTCTCTCTTGTATTCTATTATATTTATTATTATATCACTGTTAAAATTATGTGATTTTGCTGGTGATAACTGTGACGAAGGAAAGATTTGGTATGAAAATTGTGTTTTTTTGTTAAATCTCAAGGTGAATAATGCGACTGCACGTGTTCAAACGAAAAAACCGGTGGCGGCTGGGATTACCAACGGTGGGTCTTATGAGAGTTTGGGTATTTTGTTTTTTTTTATATTTTTCTAATATAAACATCATTATTGATTTTTCCCAATCATGTTTACGGTGGAGATTTAAATGAATTTTTTTTCTGCTGGATTTTTTAGTGGGCGCAGTTCGAGGAGCTGGATTAATCCCACGGGGCTTGGGACACAGGCTGACCACTGTGGCAGGTCATCATCATCAGTCTCCTTTGGTTGCCAATTCGGCTGGATCCGCTGCTGCCATTGCTGCTGCTGTTGCAAGGCAGAATTCATTGCAAAATTTGAGTGCGGCGGCTAGTGCCATGCATGGATTGGGCCCGTGAGTTTTTTTCTCCCATTTGGAACTCACTTTCTTCACAGCTTTGTTGGCTTTTTAAGATGGAGAAAAGTCATGTAGTTTTCACGTTATTAAATGTTATGATTTTCTTCAAGGGACTTTTAAGAATGACCTGACCTTCAACTGATCCTGCTCACCATATTCCTTGCTTCCATTCAATTTATATGTCATTCTTTATATGGACTGTCCTTCACCTAACCAGACTTTGTTGACAATTCCAACCAATCTAAAGGATTGTTCCACAGTGGACTATTTTTTTTTCATTTCATTATTTTCATGAGTTTGTCTTTGTTTTTACTCAACCATGTCCCAGGCTTCATTTTGATTATTAAACAGACGGATTTCCTTGGTGAATTAGTTGAAAAAAGTTGGATTTCTAGGACTTGTTTGACATGGGGAATGAGTTGCTTATCTGCCTCTTGTGTACACTCTTGGCTTTTTAATTTGTGAGGAGGATATCTTGTAATGTTTTGTATGCCCACAGGGGAGTATACTATGATCCCTTCCTAGCTGCCACGGCAGCGGATCCCAGAGTTCAGGTGAGTAATTTAATAAGTTGTTTACAATTCATTAACATGCAAAAAGTTTTTCTTATTTGTTTTATGGCATGTTTGTTTTTGGTTTGCAGGCGTCATATGCAGCAGCTGCCACATACACTGCGGCGGCGGCAAGGGCTGCTTATGCTGGTGCAGCCGCTGCTCAACCTGCTGGTGTCGCGGGTTTTGTTCCCGGGTAAGTCACCTTACTAAGGACTAAACTGCATAAAAAAGGCTCAACTGCAAAGAAAAAGGGCTCAACTGCAAAAAAAAAGGCTCAACTGCAAAAAAAGGGCTAAACTAACTCATAAGTGTGGACTTTAATCGTCATGATTTTCTATTATTACAGATATGGACGAGAGTTCCCTGAAACCTACTTGAGCCATAATATCGGACCGGTCACTGGATACGGGGTACGTAATGATTTACATGAAGAACTAATACAGTTGCATTGTACAGATCAAGTGTGAAGGGATTTTGATAAATTGTTTGTTTTTTTTTGCAGACGGCCGTGTATCGAAGTGGCTACAATCGTTTTGCTCCATATTGAGATGGGAAATGAATTTGTTTGTTGAAGAAGGGATATGGGAAAAAAGGTCAAGGACGAAGAAGAGGAATTATGGCAGCCAGAAATGAATAGACATACTCACCCCACTACTACTCTTTCTTTCAAAAGTGTGTGGAAAAGATGCGATTGATTGATTGATTGATTGATTGAGTTTGGTTGCTAACTAAAAAAGTTGTAGGGAGATTCGCTTTACGTATATATATATATACATATATTGTGGTCAACGTCATACAACTCATTCATGACAATTGACTTGAGGATATTATATTATATCCTTTAGGCAACTAACTTGCTATACACTACGAGTCGTACAAAATGGATCAAAAAATGTTTGATTTGCAGCTGATACATGTTAATTATTATTATTACTGCTTTACTTTAATAAGCTGACATATTTTAAGGGATTTGAAAAATATGTAGCAACCTTGCGTACCTATTGATTTTTTTTGTTTAGGTAAATATCTTGTCTCTATTGTGTCCATATCCCATCCCGCAGTATAGATTCGTTGACGGAGAATATTATTATTATTACAACTTACTTGAGCATTTGTTTTCTTTATTTTTTTTCGTGCTCTCTCGTTACAACTTGAAATAGGAGTTAAATTGATGCATTTGTTATTAATGAATCGCATTTCAATATTATTATACTTAAAAAAGCAACAATTTCTCTCTCATTAATGAGTCTCATGATGTTTGGAACTCTGATAATACTCACATGAAATATTCTCTAGTTAAGTTGTTGAGATATTTAAAAGAAAATGTCTCTGTACAGGACGATGAAGTAGAGGATAGGAATATATATATATTGTAGTGTCGGTAGTAAATGGAATTATTACTATGACTATATAGTGTAATTACTATGATACGTAATTAT
>JAQIWI010000433.1:0-32631 GCA_034698825.1 Deuterosminthurus bicinctus | reverse complement strand
GCGGTGAGTCAGTCAGTAAGCTAGTCAGTCACTCTCCTATACGATTGTCAGCATTACGCAGGGAACGACTGAGATTGACGAACAAAGGAATTTTGATTCTGGCCTATAAATTATTAATACTCTGCTTGAAGTTTTGCAGGAAGTAAAGAAAATTTCGCATGGATACCTTTAATCCAACTTAAAGCCGTTTTAGATGCCTTGTCAATTAACTAACTTTCGTACATATTGCGATGTGCTAAATTATGGGACGTTCACGGGCTTTTAGCAGAAGTCAATTGCTGTAGAATGGTTCTAAGTAGCCTAGCCCTCGAAAAGAGTAACTCTTGGCTCACAATGACATGAATGCACACACTTGAGCCTGGGACATCCTTCAGTACACAGACACATACTATGTAAAGGCTACAACACTTTGAAATTGTGACCAAGAACGCTTTAAAAGCTCATGTGAGTCTTTAGCATCCTGGAGTCGTATTTCATCTGTTGAACAAGCTGCCGGAAGCAACTCCAAGTCCCTCTTGCCGTTGTCGTAGTTCCATATGTAGACTTCGAAAGCTGCTGATCGTCAGGACACTTTCTCACATTTGACAAATGAACGGATTACAGGCACACAACCGGCTGTCAGTAACAGCAGACATGACAAACATTCATCCGAATTGCATCAGTTTACACGCAGGAGGATTTGCATGAAAAGCGTGCTAAGGTAAACTGTGTTCTGGATTCTGGATCAATCCTTTGTTCTCTCCTAGCTGGCAGCATAGGGCCATCATCAAGCTGCGAGTTTGTAATACGGTTGGAAAATTCCAAAAGAGAACAGGTACTCCGTTTCATCCCAATACAGTTGATACTAAATGGTTCATCATGTGAATCCCATTCACTCCAGTTTATTTACCCATTCCCATCAAACTTGTTTCCTTTCAATGGACGGATCAAAGAGCAAACTCGCTGGATGCTCGCCTAATCAATTTCCATGCCCAACCACGGAGCAGCCACAGCTGGTGATAAAGATCATATTTCTCGGGCGTGATGTGCATGAAACTTAGCAATGAGAATTATATTGTAAAGCCCAGTGTCACTTGTCTGAATCTCTTGGAATGTCCTTGAGTTTATCAGTACAGATGGGAGGCTCTCGGAGCTCTGTTTGCATTTATTCTAGCAGGTTAAGCAAATCCAAACATTCATCGAGCTTAGCTGACCATCCCTGTCCAGGAGAGACCAAAGTTATCACTCCTTCGACTCTGTACAACCAAAGTTATCCAGCCACCATTGATTCTGTAACGTTTCATGTGAAAATAAACGCGACTAAATACATGAAATACGACGCCACCACAGACTACGTACACGAAGCAAAGGAAATACCCAAATATTCTTAGAGGTAACGGGGGACTTTCCATGGGACGGAACCGAGCGGACAGAGCGATCACCAACAAACCTAATAAGAGGATATGGATGCTGTGGCATTTTTATTCTTTCAGTATGTATATTATGAATAATGAAATGCAAATAGAGCTGCAAATCTATGCAAATAAAGGGGATGGCAATACGCATGAGGCCTCGGTGGGTTTAGCGTGAGCTGACTATAGGACTACTACAAACTTATTTTAGAAATGTTTTAGTCATTGATTGGATGCAAAGGTAGGCTGCTATAGCTTCTGTTAGCGAGGATATGGATTCTTTTAACAGATTACTCTGACACTTGCAGTGCTTGTAAATGCAAAAATGTGTGTAAAATGCATTTATAGCTCTAACTCGCTAACATTTCACAGTCGGAATACAGCATTTTATATTTCATACGAACAAAAAATGAATTCTTTAATCTAATCTCACATGCGTCTCCACAATTTCTGGGTTTCAGGGGTCTCCATTGAGGGGAATGAGGAAGCTCGTGCATGCTGTTGATTGCTTCGCACGTCTTCCCCAGACCCTTTCCTTACAGCACATGAAAGTTTAAAGAAAAATCAAACTTTTCTCCACGTACATTTGATAGTAAAGCGAAGTACTTTACATGCATGGAATGTACATGTGCACAGTTGTTTGAAATGTTAGTACGTGTGCACTGATAATAGCAATTCGCAATATCAAGTTTTCTGAACAGCGGCAGGCACAGGAGAAATTAGTTCCACTACAGACTTGTTCCATCATCCTCATCCCACGCCTTTCTCCATCACAACTCCTTCTTTTCATCATTAACGGAACAAATACTGAGATAGTCATCGTAGACCTACAGTCGTAAATGTTCGCATTTTCAACCAGAGCCCTCGTTGATGCTACTTGCAAGACTATTTGAGTTGCTTTGAAACTTTTGATGGAAATTTGAGTAGAAATAAATAGAAAAAACAGAGGACTGAGAAGTGCTATAATTCCACCATACCTAGACTTATTTGCTCGATTGTAACGCTGATAGAAGAAGTGAGGATGTGCGCCTCACATTTTCTCCAAGGCACACAGCCAAAGTTGGTGAAAAACAGCGTAATTACCAAGGCTCAACACAAAGTGCCTTTGATTTCTCCATATCATTCACTTGCAAACAAGAAAAATGTCCCAAAAACTAGGCGCAACCCGTGGAAAAATGTTCCTATTCCCAGCTGTACGTTGAAAACACAAGTGTCTGTCTGTTCATAAACTTGGGTTATTTCCCACAAGTTCTCTAAATGAACGAATTCAAGTGCTGTATACTTTTAAGAGACACTTTCAATTACATAAGAGTGCCGAGGAGCATGTAGAGGAAGTTGGAATAATTTAGATGGTGCGTAGGATGGGAGAATTTTTATGGAAAGAGTCAATTGGAGACTCAAGGCTGGACTGTGATCAAAGGGATGGAATCCCTCCACTGAAGGCAGTAAGGTTACTGATTTATCTACGCATTAGCCAGACCAACAACCTGTAGCTAGTGTGTCGTAGTATATAGCGATTGAATCATATCCTTTGTGTGAACATACCTTGACGCAGTCGCCTTCTTTGAATTGCCACCCAAATGAATACTAACTTCTCGAGTCTCCCATCCGCAATAATCAAAGATTTAGCCAACCATGAAATTTTCATCCCAATCATCCTAACAAGCTTCTGAAGGCACACAAACGCACAATTCCAGCCGAAATTTATCGCGTGAAGATTTAAGTACGTACGCATGCTAATGCACATTGGGAGAAGGATGTAAAAGTATGCAGAGAGTATTTGGACATAGTATTTCTAGCAGTACCATACCAACAATGCTCGCCCTTGGAGCACTCTACATTCGTTCCCGTGGGCGAGGAAAAGCTTTTCCATAAAGGAAAAGATCTACTACAAGTGGAAAAAATTAACGGAGGTACATACTAGCCAGTGCTCACTGCCGAGTAGAACAGCAGTTCTTTGGCCGCCGCAAAAGAGTACCCATGTTCCAGTTGTGTCGCATGCTGAAAATTTCATGAGACATAAAATGCCTACGTCTGCGACATATCCTTCTGAATCCTCGCATCTTTGCTCGTCCATAAAAACACTCTTACTGCTACTATCCCCCCACCAATGTGTTTGTGCTGTGCAACAGAACTTCTCCTCGGGTTCATTTAAAATCCAAGTTTGAGTGTTTTTTCGGAGTTCAAGGGAATTTTTTCGTACTAGAAGCAAGTAGTAGCAGCAGCACTATAGCCTTCGTGCTACAGATAGCAACGCTCAAGCCTCTACATCACCTTTACGACACATTCTCATGCTATCAATGGCCATTAGCTGTCATCGCTGATTGCTGCTTATCCAGTGATTTTCATTGTCGCCATTTTGTTGGTCACAAGTCGGCAGTTACATAGGAAAAAGCCATTTGATGGTCAAGTGGTAGTCACCACAATTCAAGCGATGACAATTTTCTTTACGCACAATCCAACAGAGCACTGAGTCAAACTTGTTTATGGGCTCAGAAACAAATGGTACTGAGTAAGGCCACAGCAGAAGGGATAGGAAGATCCGTGGGGAAATTAGGTCATAGTCTATAACTCTCACAGTCAACTCGAGAAGAAGAAAAGTTGGTGAGCAGTTGTACCATAAATGAAGTCACTTTGAAAGCAGTCAACTGAATTGTCCATGAGTATGAATAGGAAAAATCTAACTAAGGGAAGAAAAATAAGAAAACTACGTCGTTATCAATCCTCTCCCTAGTTCTGTTTAGTCGCGTTTATTTAAATAAACGACGACTCGTGTGATCACCCACTTCCGGTGTCGTGGTTTTGGAGGTGTTTAGTCTCAATGGCATAAGTATTGTTTAGAAGTGGTTTTGCGCGGATTGGGCAACATCAATCGATGGGGAAGGATTGGGAGCAGTGGTTTCGTTTAGGAGGTACATTTCTTCAATTTTCGAAGTTTCTGCCGGTGGTTGTGTAAGAGATGAGGAACGGTTTTTTGTTGTTGTTATATTCGTTGTAGTGGGGTCGTTCTTGCTGAGGGGAAATCACTGGGAGCAACCAATAGTCTGTGGGAATGCTTGTTTGTAGCTCCCAGCGAGCATACAAGGTCCACATTAATGATGTGGAACAGGAACAGTCATTAATGAGGTTCCATGACATAATGTACAGGGTGGCCCAAAGAAAGGTATACACTTTGTTTTGTGACCTCAAGAGGAGACCAAAAATTTTAAAAAATTTGCTTTCTTCAATCGCGAATGTTCTTCGGGATGGTGGCAGGGTAGTCGCGAAATCGGCATATCTGTGGAGGTGGCCATACGGTGAGTGTGTGACGACGGAGGTGATTACACCACTTCTCCAGCAAGGGTGTAAAATCCAGTTTTTGGATTAAAATTTTGGATTATTTCACTTTTAATTCCGAATTTTTTGATTCGTCAAAAAAAAAGAACCCGGGTAAACTAAAAGGTGAAATAATCCAAAATTTTAATCCAAAAATTGGATTTTACATCCTTGATCTCCAGTCACAACCAACCTACACCTAACCTAAATATCCCGCCGAAGGGGAGGACGCGACAATCCTGCTCCCCAGCGGGGAGATATTTTATGCATGAGATCACAAATCAAGTGGCACTTAGATATTATTATATGGATTAATCTTAGAAAATGTAGCTCTTCTATGCGAATGTTTACTACAACTATCCCTGGAGCTTTCACCCTCCAGGCTTGTCTTGCAAAGTATGACAGGGTGGGGAAGAAAAAAGTTATGCTTGTCATTGTTATCTAGTGTGTTGGGCGTGTACGTACACAAATCTTATGCACTATGGTTTGGAAACAGTGTTAAAGTCTGAATGGATATTGACAATAAAGCTATTACATTACATCACACACGCTTGAATACGAGCAAGTAGAGTTGATATCTGTGCGGTGGACTCAAGCTTATGAATAGGTGGGAGCTGAAGAGTGAAAAAGAATGATGGAAAGAGGCAATATCCTTTTTTCCAAGAACGATAATAATTCCATTCCCCTTCACATCACGTCTTAATTAACTTTCCTCTCCGGCCCGAAAACTCTGGAGAATATAAACTGCTTTGGAATTCCAAAGGGGACTCTTTACTCTCCTCAACTCGAATTACAATTTTGAGCTCGACTAATCGTTATTCATATTATCAATCTGACGGACCAAATTCAACATAAAACAGTCAGACCGAATTAATGGTGAAGATTCATGCGAATGCTATACTGTGTGGAAGTGTATTAGTAGTACTGCGTAAGTGATATGCATTTAGCAGTTGGAACTGGATGGGAGGAAATAGCAAGTTACATATGCGAAGAAATAATTGCATCGTCCTCCTCTCCTCTTCCTTGCCTCTCATTCACTACGACAAGATGTAACGACCATGATGGAATAAAATTATTCCAATGACCCCACAAACATCAAGTTCATTCAATATTTCTATTTTAAATCTTTAGGATAATTATTGTAAATCATGCTATTTGTTGCTGCGGCAGATGAAACTGCCGTGATTTCCCTCCACCGGAGTCATTTGTGTTCTTTACATGTCTAATGGAAATGCAAAGCGTGAATAAGCAGCACATATATAATTCTTGTGTGTGTGTTTTTGTAAGTTTTCATACTTTTATGGCAATAACCCGAGGCTATAGAGAGAGAGAGAAAAACTCAGCGGGAGATGCTGTGGTATCCCGGTTGGTTTCCTCAGATGCCTTCTCTCAGTCAGTCAAACTTTCCCCCTGCCGTCGCTTCTTTTACCACTACAAGACCGACGTGATGCCGCATAGAATCCATTGCTGCTGCTGGTTTTGGAAAACAATGGCTGAATACCAGTGCAGGATGAGCAAGGCGGACAACTCTGACACATTTACCAATGTCGGATTATAAAGCTGGCTTTTACATGGATGAGTCGGAGTTTCCACAGTGATGCATACCCCCCGCATGGCTTCCCTTCAATTCATCCTGCTCTCTCTTGTCTGCCAAGCAACTTTCCATACGCTTGCTTGGCTCGTGGAAATTATTATTGATCACAGCTGTTGAAAAGGCATCGATAGGGCTCAGTCACTACTGAATTGATTAGATGCTTGGGTGAAAACATATGTTAGGCTTGTTGATTACGAAGCCGGCAAGAAGAGGACGATGATGATCACCTGTAAGAGGGCCTCATACAGCAAGAGTTGCAGGACTGAAGAAAGGTGATCATTGATCAAGATAGGTTGGGCATGAAATCTGCTGACTGCGATTCATTTTTAGAATTGTAATGGGATGAAGAGAAAGGTGGTAGACGTGGCGTCTGTTATTACACCCCACCGCCCTTCTCACTATTAGAAGATGACTTGTAAACGCTGCAGCAGCAAAAATCCCACCGACGTGGCTCTATTTATTATGATCATTGATCACAACATTATATACATAAGATCAATTTCACCAGCTTCCTTTTCAACTTCTCCTTTCATCTGATCTAACAGCAACTGAATCTCCATTATTATTATATTGCTGTGAAGATCCAATATTTTCAAAGAGCATCACCCAGTCTTCCAAATCATTCTATTCTTTTTATTCCTGTTCAGTCAGAATATTTCGCCCGAGAACCGTTGTTACTGTTCACCTGCTTCGTATACGTACCTCACTTTTTCTAAATTTAACAATGATGATGACCTGATACTATTGTGTACATCTTTTCATGCTTTCCACTCAAAATTCCGCATATATTCCCTTTTTAGAAATTTATCTGTAAATCCTGAGCAGATGTGCTGCTTTTGTGCACATGGAATTAAATAAATAAAGGGTGGCAGTCAGGTACTATGCAAGATGGTAAATGTGAAAAGATAAAAAAAAAGCAACAGAATACATGCAAGCGTGGCGAAAGCCTACTTCACCTTGACCATATGTCTTTCCCTACGAGTAATGGCTTTGGTGAAATAGCTATTAATCAAGCTACTCGACAAGACCGAAGGAGAAAGAGTAACAAAATTCTAAGGAAAGCTCAGGCAAATGAAAACTATTGACATGTCCTAGCTCAAGTCTCCTATATCAACGTATTTTAATAGCAAAAAATTATAGCTTCTACATGTTCGGAATTAACAGCGTGCGTACGGGGAGAAATGTACAAAGCTCACAACTGCTCGCCTTTCTAAAAAGAAACGTGAAAATGTACCCTGGTGTTTTCCATTACTCTGTGTCTATTCATTTATCAAGTGCTAACCAAACTGGATGACAGGATGAGAACAGAGTATATGGTGAGGAGCATTACAGCAATCTAGTCTGCTACGCTAGCTTATATATACCTACCTGAATTTTCTCCATACAAGTAATGGAAATGCACTACTGGTGGCAGTAAAAATAAAAAGTGTGCATGGAATTCCGAAAGCGTGCCATTAGAATACGAGTTTATGTGTAACATTTGCACATAATGTGTGTGTGTGTGTGTGTGTGTAAGAGTTAAGGAAAGTTGGTTGTCAGCACGGTCACGGTGTGGTTCAAGCCGCAGGTTATTTCCCTTGTGAGCAGCAGGTGCAGGGATTCAATTTACTCAGCATGGTTTCGGATGAATTCTACGGCAGAACTAGTCCCCACATTTGCTGTTGTTACTTTAGGAAGAAACTAACAGTGGGATTTACGCAAATAAATACACATACACTTGCTCCCGCTATTGCCCAAGCGTTTTCACTGGATTCTGTCGAAATTCTCGCCGCTTTTCTCTCTCTCCTCCTCTTGGCCTTCCCCTCACGTGCAGAGGAGAGATGAAGACAGTGTTGTTCTTTAAACTCTGACAGTCATTCAATTATTTTTTCAATTATTTCTATTTACCAATGATGCCGACATGGACAAAAAAGGGAGTGGATATGATTCATAGAAAGTGAAGCTTCTTCTAGTGAAGTTTTCAAGGAAGGAAAACTGTTTAATGAAAAACTTTCAGAGCTTTCGTGCGCATGCAGCATGTGGGACTTTTTTCTGTTTCTCTTGTTTCTGTGTGTAAGAACATATTGAGAATAGTATGGATTGTTGAGGCCAAAGGCCTTGACGATGTTTGCTGAGGTGAAAAAGATTCAAGTAATGTATTGCCCGTGGTAATTGTCTGGCTAAGTTAGATGTAAGTGCTTGAGGAGGTGTAACGAGACATCTGGCCCTGACTTTTTGGATCACTTTGGCGACTTAATGGGAGTGGACCATGCGATTTTTGTGCCGTATGGTGCTCAAGTTGAGGGTAATCCAGGGACATTTCTTTGTTTACAATCACTCGACAAGAACCTTATACTACTTCCTCTGGCCACCTGCTTAGCTGTAATAGACGTGGACACAAATTGCGGTACTCACAGACAGAACACAGAAGGTCATACAAGTCGAGAGGAATTTCGTCATTATCATCATCTTTTGCTTGAAATGTCATAGTGGCTGGAACTATCACTACATGACGAGTAAAAGAACCGTTCTCGCGAATTCTTTTGATATTTTAAAAAACTTCCAACGTTTGCAACTTGACAGAATGTTGAAGGCGCAGTGGTGCTTTGGTTCCTTTTGACAAAATCCTGCTCAATGGTTCCTGCCAAAAGATACAATTCTGGCTCACAAAGGAGCCGTCAACCCTCAGGTAAGGCTTTTCAATGAGTACGTGAGAATTAAACCAAGGGATTTCATAGTGAAAGTCTGTCAGAGAGGAGATTTTCTGATTATGGAGCCTATATTGTAGGTCTGTCTGTCGACCTTTCACCATTTTTTTCTCCGCATCCACTGGTATACTTCTCACTAGCACGACTGCCCAAGGCAAGAGGCCTACGTCAGAGCCCATTTTCCCCCTTCTCGGCAAACAATGTGTTGCTTAGAATCTCAGCACCTTCAGCGTATTATTCTTAACATACAAAGGAGGAAGAAGAAGAGGAGGAGAAAGCAAGTGGAATTCGGACTCACTTAAGAAGGATAATGCGTCAGTGTGAATTATTATACTGCGAAAATAAAGGGGCGTAGCGAGGCCGCTCTTCGTCTCACCTCACACAGCCTCATGATTGCACAACATGCAAATGGAACACGGGGAATTGAAAAACTCGGAAAAAGCTATTAAACTTGTGGAGTATGCGTGACTGTGTATTACATCTGAGTGCATGTGTTTGTATCTGTGGATGTGGAAGTTACTTAGAGAATAAAATGCGATTGTTCAGAAAATAAGTGCAAGGAAAAAGTGGATGACGAAGAGGCGATTTAGAGGCGAAGAGAAGGAAGATAAGACGCTATTCCCCCAATCAGCTGAAAATTTTACTGTCCCTACAGTAAAATTTATATATAATACAGACGACCCTGAGGGAATGTGCCTTAACTGGCTGATTCACGGACATAAAGGTAGCCTTCGCTCCAGCTGAGCCCCATCACCAGCAGAGTGACTAGTTTATGTTACACTGGGGAGCTGCGAAATCTGATCGCTACCAAGATCACTACTTGTCCACTACACAATTCAGTAGTTGATTCTCATCACGCTCTTATTGCAGTTACGCATTGATTGCGTGCCTGTCAGAACCATTCTACAACGTCCAACGGCCTGTCATCCTATGTACTGCGTCGTCTTTCATGACTGCATATATTGTCCACCCGGAAAGTGAATCGATTGGGAAATGTGCTCTGAGCTCAACTCACTCATTCTTTCCTCTATTTCTGTACATTAATAGACATTGTCAAGAGTCGTCAGCGTGACAATAAAAATAGTACAGATCAATAATTACCTTGTTCCACAGTCTAGCAGGAGCTACAGACGGATGAAGCATACGAGGAAACTTTTAGCTGTACACCCCAGTGCTAAGCACACATGGAGGTGAAGGAACGTCCATTGTTACATGCATTATTGTATGCACACAGGAAAAGACACAACAAGACTGCGCCAATGGATGTCGGGGTTGAAAGTGAAGAAAGTTGTGTTGCCGCTGTTAGCAATCATTTACAAGGACCAACACCGTTCCCTCATCACTTCCTTTTCCACTTGCTCCTTTGTAAATTCAACAATGTTCACTCAGGTACTTGAAGATGATGTGTATGTGACTATACTGCTATTCAAACTTTTGAAAAACAAGCACAAATAGATCCCCTGCGCACATGCTGAGGGTTAAAACTACATAAAGGAGCTATGGCTGTGAGAGGTTTAGAGGAGTTGAATCGGTGGCAACTGACAGAGCCCGACTGGCAATGGAACCGGCATGCTGCTGTGTTTCAAATAGTAGTGCCTGCTAGCAGGCTCTCTCTCTCTCTCTCTCCCTCTGAATTCCAGGCTGGAACCTCGCTCAGCTCCACCAGTTATTTCAAGAGAATTGAGACGGAGCAGGAGAAATGACAATCTCCTTGTCTTTTTCTCTACCGCTTTCACTCGCTCACCAAAGCACAACATGTTCCTAAGCTCTACTCAAGTATAACGTTGACATCAACACGCAAGTAGGTCGTCTTTCCATAGATTTCAACTTGCTGGACTACAGCAAGTGTAGATTGTATGTGGTATTATTACACAAGTAAGCTTCGTGTATAATATATTACATATATCGGGCTGGGAATTAATGTCATCATCACCAGCACAACTCATTACGGGCAGTCATGAAAATGCACAGAGTCTCATATGATTTACAACTGGGAGGACGCAATCACATTTGTAATGCGACTATAATGATCAGTGATCGAGGGAAAATATAGTCCTTGGGAGGAATCGTCATTCGTATAGTTTTCCCACATTGCTGGTAAGATCATTTGATTGGATCAGGAGGAAGTGGCATCTGCAACAAGTGATAATACTAGGAGCAGCCACAGTGCTCAGATCATATGCCATCCAACATTTGGTATGTATGGATACAAAGAAGAACTAAAACTTTAGTGATGCAGGCGATAAGAATGTTGCAAGTATACACTAGAAGATGGGAAGTTGGTCGTGCTAATGGTTTTACATGTGCCTGATCGGAAACAGGAAGGATGGAGAGGCTACTTGATCCACTGAGTCACCATGAGAGCCATTTCATTTCATGTATCTCGTGCAGCAGCATTGACCTTTTGTTTTCCATCATCAAAGGATGCTAATGAAAATGATGCTGAGAAAACTGTGCTGGAGCAACGTGTGTTTTGTACTCCCGTTGTACGTCACGGTGAGAGTGAGTTTGCAAAGAATTAACTCGCCGTATAATTATGAATTTCGGATCAAGTAAATTTCCTTTGTTCACGCTTAAGTAAATTCGTCTTAGGGCTATGGCAAAGACAAAGGTCTCTGCTCTGATGTGTGCAATAAGAATTAATTAGGATGATTTTCATGAGGCACTTTCTTCTTCTTCACTGACACAGCTAGAAACTTTTAGCAGCTCGTTAGGAAGTGGGACTCCAATTTTACCTCCGACGATGCTCAACCAAGACACGAGGTAGCTCCTAATTAAACAACATGAATAATTGGATTCCATTAGTATTTCTTGGTTTGAAAATAGTACTAATTGCTTCTTTTATTGTGCTTACAGTGCGGGTTTAGATGGATTCTTCCACAAAGTTCCCATCATTCTTCCAGTGTGGCAAGGATGGAAGCTGAAGTACGGCAACTGAAGAATCGGGTGGTCCTGAAATTGATATAAAATTTGTAATTTTATATTACTCTACTGACGTGAGTCATGTAACAGCCACTTGAATGTACCTGCTGTGTAATCGTAGACCACATATCTGATTCAGCAGGTGAACTTATTCTACCCTGAAAAATGGCCCAGATCTCCTCCAAGCTCATCAAACGTCCGTCTGAAACGACGACGAGTAGTACACGCATGAATTTCAAAGTGCCTCTCCATAGGTACCACAAAATCTCATTACTATAAAAAGAATTCTAAAAAATCAAGCAGAGTAAATTGTCCTCATTTTCAGCTCACCTGAACGAGAAATGTTGAAATATAAAACCGGAACGGAGTAACTAGGACTGTAGATGACATGGTATTCACAACGAACTAGGCAACCGTAGCCGGTGGTTTTACCCGTCACATCTGTCAACGCCGTTTCCTAATCCATTCAAATAACTACTTTTTCATCTAGCTCCCAAAATGTACCCATGGAAACTGAAAATTAATCTCAAAGTTGTAGATTATAGCTACATTCACCACTGATTGCCGCGACTTAGTCCTACAATGGCAATTATAATAGCCTCTATTCCGATTTAAATTTCAACTTAAAATAGCATACAAAACTTTAGTTGATAAGCACAAATTGTCAGCCAAGGCATTGATTGACAGATTATTAAATACTTTTTTAGCACCAGCGACTCACAAGTCAATTGGATTCTTGTATAACTTCTATAGGAAAAAAGCAATGATTGTAACACCTCTGCAAAGTAGGTTAACGTACCTCAGTAGAGCAGCCAGCCTCTAGGTTGCTACAAAGTTTTTGAACCAGAAAACATTTTAAGTAGCAATCTCCGACAGCATCCTATAAGACAAAAAAGAATAACAACAAAAACTTTCTTTTGTCCCAACTTTCCCCACAAGCTATGAAAGTGCGGCGTCAAAAACCATGTCAACTGTCTCCTGTCTCACTGGATCTCTCACTTGAAGCATAACAAATTTTCTTTTTTCCCCCAATTCCCTCCAGGTATTTCATTCATAGCAGTCAGTCTAGTCTTCTAACTATATAAGAGTTACAATGCCCCGCCCCAACCTTCTCCCCCTTCTCCAAAGAATTGGATCTGTACTGTGTGGCTCTGTCTGTGTTCTGTAGGAATTTTAGGCATGACAAGTTTTGTAGGAAAAAAATTGTAGATTTTGGACATCAGATTAGGGCTTTTTTGGGTGGAAATAGTAATATAGTGGAGATTGTGGTGATGATGATGAAAGATGTGGGGAATGAAATGAGAATTCTACTGTGCAACTTTTCAGTTTTGATGACTCGAGTGCACTCAAGGGGTTGACGCTGAGTTTTGGACAAGTTCTCAGTTCTGTGAAGCTCTGGGAGAGGGAGGTAGGCTGTGAATATTAGGTGGCGTGCCAGATGGACTTGAGAGGAACTTGGTGATCAAGGGTTTGGGAGGTTCGTTCGAAGCGTCGACTGTCGAATTGACTATTTTTTCCGCTCATGGCTGATGGCTATGGACGAGTATGGAGTGAATTTTCTCGGGTCTCTCGCACATACACACACACACACACTGTAGAGTTTCCATTCCTTTTTCACTCACAACTTGAGTACACAGAATTGTACACACCGCAGCAGCAGCAGCAGCAGCCTGGGTCAAGAAGAACAGTGTCTCCTCTAATATCCTATTGCTGTCTAAATTTAATAATACAAAGCTCACGTCCATGTAAACCTACGGAAAAAGCTTGTGTTCGTAAACAAGAATTATTATTATCATCATATATAATATTTCCTATGTGAAAAATCCCAGTGTCCAGACGGATAGTTGGAAGATTATTGACACGACACACGCATCTCACAAATCAATCCATCTCAAGCTATATTCAGTTTGTACACAACAAGGGAAGGAGGTAAGAATGAAATATTTTATACTATATTTTTTTTAAAAAGAAAATTCAATATGAATAGCATTTTGATAATGTTTAGAGTGTGTTATTATTATTATCATATATAAATGGCTGAAACTATTTGCCTTGGGGATGTGTGTGTTTATATAGCCTGAGTTAAAATTCGTAAACACTGTCAAGTCTTCTTCACGCGTTCATGGAGTGAGCAACGGACTGATTTGTGACATTATTATTATTATTATTAGTAGTAGTAGTGGTGAGGTAAATAATTTGGGCTCAATGGATTTAGTGAGTTTGAATATGAGTTTTGGATAATTTTTCAAGAGATCGGCTGGGGGAATTTTAGTTGTTTTTCTTACCGACTGTCTCACCAAATGCCAGCTTGGCTCAACATTTTCTGTCACTCTTTCAAATTCTTTGCAAGCATGGAGAAATTCTTCCCATGTCAGTGTTTCCTTTCCGGCCATTTCCAGGATTTCATTTGATGTCACAGTGCTGGCTTATTATTTCCGCGGCTCTTGTGTGTTTTGTGTGCGCACTGTTCAGTGATTTTTCTGGAGGGGGTTCGCAGTGCGGCTTCTGGAGAGAGTTTTTTTTCGGGTCTTGAAGTTAGAACAACGGATGAAATATTTATAATTTGGGCAAATTGATCGGTATGTAAGCTGGTCCTACTAGTTGGAAATGTTATACTACTGTAGAAGGAAGCCGACTGTGTTGGATTTGTTTGTTTCATGGGGTCGTCCATTACTGATGTGACCGGCAGGGGTATTGTTTGTATGGGCCCCTGTGCTTTTTCCCTTATTGGATCAGGATCCCAGTTAGTGATTATCGATGTATATATATTTGAACTCAATTATTTGTTTTCATGAATGAATTTTCAATTCATATTGGTCATCATCATAGTGATATCAATAGATATATATGTCTCTATTGGGCACGTCCCCGCTTCTTGACTGACTGACAGGGTTCTCAAGTAAATGCCTTTATGAAATGTGATGACTATAGTTTGAAGCGAAGCAAATTGCTTTGATAATACAATGTGCTTGGATGGCATTCATGAACGTGGTGCGGAAGTGAGAGAATTCCTACATGCTAACTCTTGTTGAGGACAAGGAGGATGATGCCGGTTGAAGGTGAATTGCATACTATGACTTGAGGGCTACCACACGGTGATGGCTACCGAGAACAACAGTAGCTTAACTTTGAATAACCTGGGACAGTAGTTGAGGTTTTTTTCCCAAAGTTTTAAGCAACTACTGCTGTAAGTAAAGCTGAATTTCACTAAAATTGACAGGGAAGTAGAGCTGAAAGAGGTAGGTTACCATGAGAGTTGACTGTAAGTCCGTATTAGTATCTCCTCCCCTTCACAGTCAACGTGTCTTCGCCCGCTCTCTCCCTCTCGCGCTGTCTCGCACTTCGTGTCTTTCCGTCTCTTCAACTTGCGTGTGCTTCCCTCACAGAAGCTATTGATTTTATTCTATGTGAGTAGAGAGAGAGAGAGAGAGGCGCATTGCATGAAAAAAAAATACTAGGATATATATCATCATATACTAGTAGTAGATGCATTTAACAGTGCGTAATGAGCTTGACTTCTAGCGATGCCGTCCTTCTCAGCAAGTTTGGAAATGGAAAGTTGCTAAAATAAGTTATTTGCAACTATATTAATAATTTGGGGTTCAAGGGGGTCAAGAGGATGAGAAGTTGTGACTTTAGAATGCTTTCAAAGAGTAGCAGTATTTTTGGATTAAAAATACGTGAACACATTCGTATATAGAGTTTTGAGGGAAGAAGGAAAAAGAATTTAGAAAAAGAGAGAGGAAGACAGAAAGGGTCTGTTATACCTGCGCTTTCCAAGTTATAGCAACTTCATAGTGGATGAGAATGGGCTCTATCCGTATGTATTAGAATGTGTGAAGAAGTGAGAATGAAGACATTGTCATTGGAACCAGAAGTGAGAGAGAGAGGTTCTTAGATAGATACGCTGGCTGTATTATGAATGAATAGTATAGAGATTATGAGAAGGCGAAGGAGGAAGGGAATCGATCGGCTTCAATTTACCTACGGCATGTTACTGACTGATTGACTGTCCTCTAGTTGAAACGGAGCACTTTTCTGTCCTTCAATGTGACTTTTTCCCCCGGATAAACATGCGGCTGCTCAGGTCACTTTGTAAATATTGATGAAAAATGAAGAAGAGTGGTGGCGGTTGGTGGTTAAAGGGCTGGGATTTTGATGACGGCCAAGGGATTTGAGCAAGTGTGGTAAATGTCAAAGTTGAGATATTACGTGGATGAGATGTTTGGGACTGACTGAGAGTTTTACCACCACGTCTTGTGAGCTGTATCTAATTAAGACTGAATTTGATTGTTTTCCAGGTATCTGACATGAACGGCTTGTCAGCCGTGGCTTCTGAGGGCAGAGAGCGTCGCACGTAATTGAAAAAAGCCGAGCTTGTGGTGGGGACCGATTCGCATCATTGCTGCGTCACCAAGTGCCACCATGTACGCCAAGGGGAAGGGCTCCACGGTGCCCTCCGATGCCCAAGCACGAGAAAAGTAATTTACCTGTTTCTTCTCAACCCGTGTGTGTGTATCCTTAAATAAACTGGATTAATGCATCGGGTGTACAACTTTTTTTTTGTTTCCCTCTTCTTACACTCTCACTGTCTCTGTCTCTCTCACCCAAAACTTGTGAGAAAGTTTTATGCTAACAACAAAGACACAGAGACAGAGAGAGGCTTTTGGTCGTCGCATGTCCTTGTTACTCTTCCTAAACCCCTGAGGGTCGGAATTATCTGATCCAATTCGAATGTTTATGTAAATGCTGATCTGTCTTCTTGTCTGTGTGTGAACAGGTTGGCGCTGTATGTCTATGAGTACTTGTTACACGTTGGGGCGCAGAAGGCGGCACAAACATTCCTTTCTGAGGTGAGCTACTTCCAGAGTTTCCCGATAATCATAATAATGGCATGGCAATAAGTATCTCTGAGTGCGAGAGTGTTATGTTGGACACACACGAGTAGTCAGAAGAGCTGGACAGCCGTGTATGCGTGTGTGTCTTACTTTTTGGAGCATACGAAAAGGATGAGTATCGAGGGACAACTATGTCGACGGTATGAGTGAAATAACTATTATGAGGGCGGGGCTGTGTGTGTGTGTGTGTACAAGTTGTGCATGCTAAAGGAGCATATACATCATATAGGTAGGTGAGCCAATCTAATGGGTCACATGTATAGAGAAAACATTTTATGCAAAGAATACGACGAATTGTTTTCATGTGAAAAAACCATCTCTTTACTCTCTCTCTCTCTGACAAAGTAAGCGTCTCTTTGAAGCTTTGCCCGCATGCTTGGTTTGCGTAGGAAGGAAGGAGTCACCAGTTCCTCCGCTTTCTGTGCATCATGAGAGATGCTCTGAGGGGTGACATGCTGTGTTCGCACGTCGTTGACATCGTCGCCACATAAACCACTGACTAAGTTATGCACGAGCTTCGTTCCTGCTGCCCTGTCTGTAAATGATGATGATGGTGGGAATTTTTGGAAAATAACAATTTCCTCACAAGTTTTTCCCTTCATTTTTAGATGAGCAGGTAGGTTATAAAATGACTGGACATTGGACGATGAGTAGTGAGGTGAAATGGCCTCCTCACTCATGTTTTTACGAATCTTAAGACAGAGAGTTTGGCAGAGCACGTGCAACATGTTGCTGCTGCTGCTGCTACTTTGCGGCCGGTGAATTTAGTTGGAGGAGAAGGAGGGACGTTTGGATGAGATGAGAGTGTCTTGCTGGCAAATGTCAAAGTGTTGGCTGGATTCTTTATTATTATTTTACTTTGTTTCTTTCGGAAGTCAGACAGAGGAGAGGGAATGAGGGAGTGGTAGATACAGGCGGGAAGAAGAGTTGATGTAGTTGCTGCTGCTCAAGGTCCATTTGTCATATGAATCCAGCTTTGCTGTGGACATTGAATGAGAATGGAATGGAAGCTGGAGTGTGACAAGTAATGTTGCCATATCCCATTCATTTTTTTATCCGACCCGGCTTGATATCTTTGACTTCGTATGTCCTGACTGGACATGGGATGAAGAAAGCTGTCAATAGTATAATTTATTCTAATGTCGTGTGTTTAGATTGGACGCAGGTATTTATCCGGTCAGCTGTTCTTGTTGTTATAATGACAGAGAAGTTAAAGGCGCATTCACAGATGAT
The DNA here is from genome assembly GCA_034698825.1 of Deuterosminthurus bicinctus. Lineage (NCBI taxonomy): Eukaryota > Metazoa > Arthropoda > Collembola > Symphypleona > Bourletiellidae > Deuterosminthurus > Deuterosminthurus bicinctus. Next base: position 14,591 of record JAQIWI010000433.1, on the reverse strand, counting down.
CATGATGATGGTGCACCTGCTGCTGCTATTTCTGCTACTGACACTACTGCTGCTGCAGGCGGGCAGGAAGGAGCATGGCTGTTGTTGTTGTTGCTGCTGCTGCTGTAAAAGGCTAATAGAAACTTTTTATCATGATGAACTTGTTTCCCTCTCTTTTAATTGTTTGTACTTTTTCAGTGCCACTTGATGATAGACATGCAGGCACTCGGGGCTGAGCAGTTGATTTAAAAATTTAGACCAAGGTTATTATGTATTGGACTAAGCGTGAATGAATGGAGAGGCTTTTGTGCGCTTTTGTACCTTAAGTACACGCACGCGTCCCATATAATCGTATGGACACTTTGTATGTGTGTGAGTCTGTGTCTATGTCTGTATGTGTGTGCATGGGGATTAATTTTTTTCAACTGCTCTATTTCATTATCGTCGTCATCATATGTATAGAGCTAGCTAGCTTATCTGTATGCAATTATCGTGTGTGTTTAACACACTCGGTGTGGTAGTAGTAGAAGTGGTAGTATAGTGGTAGTAGTAAATAGTATAAAGTTATGAATGAGCAGAGGAGCTTGTTGTTGTTGCTGTTAGTTGATACGTTATATATAACGTATGAATCAGTGATGACAGCCCTTATGTTTTGCTTCCACATCGTAAACAATCAACTGACTTTCCGCGTGTGCCCTTGGCTGTTGTAATACGTGGGGAGGCTTTAGCTTCATAGTCGGTGACCAGGGGATGATGCTGATGATAAATGTACGCACGTAAGCAAGTCTTTATACCCTTGTTGTTGTCTTGTCACATGGAGAGTATATACTACGTATATAATTCGGACGGGTTGAGTACCCTTATAGCTTCATGTGTAGTACTACATTTTCTTCCACTTCTCTGCTCTGTCTCCCTTACTCTCGCCCCCTTGATCACTCATTGTGATTCACAATGATGTTGTTATGTGTCTGTGAGAGTGAGCCATGAAGTGCAGAAGTATAAGGTTGAACGGTATGTAGGTTTGTAATATTATGTGTGGCTTATGTATCTACCTGGGTGGATATGGGACTGATGAAGATGGTGATGTGGAGGAAAGTAATAATGGGGAGACTTCAAATGATCTGCTCTTGGAGAAGAAGAAGAAGAGATTTCTCTTGTACTTTTTTTCATGTATATTAATAATGTATTCCAAGTAACTGTGCTGGCTGTATGTGAGATGAGGAATACTGCTGCTCCGGTTTGTGTGTCCGTATAGTCGGAGACTGACTGATGGTAGCTGAAAAATCGATGTGTGTGCCTGGCTGCCTGTGGAAGAGGAGATAATTACAGATGTGCCGTGAGTTTTGCGGATAGGAGAATGATTTTATGGAGCGCCTGTGTGTAGTAAAATGAATTTCTCTGTAGGAACAGAGTAGGGAAGGTGAGTGGGTGACGAGTATTGAGATGCAGGGATTATTATTGACAAGCGCGTATAGCGTTGGTGTAGTAGTAGTAGTAGCAGGGGCCGGTTTTGTCTGCTGGAGCATGGTTGTTGTTGTTGCTGTGTTGCTTGTGCTTCTCCTCTGTTCAAGTCTATATGGATCGTTGTTGGAGGGGTGTTTGACAATCCAGCACTATCGTGTCTCCATGCGCGTACATGCATGTTAGTAGTGCACTCACCGTGCAGCCAGCAGTAGTAGTAACCACCGACTAAAGCCAGTACTTTTTGAACGACCCAAGTAAATACAAACGTGGGGATGAGCACGCCAGTGTGTTGTAGTCGTAGCCAAGTTGTGGAAAATGAGCACATTACGTGCATATTAGCTGTACTATGCATCCATGTATGCCGTACACATCGAAGGGTACCAACATTGATGGCCTAGGGGGGTTCGCCTTGGCTTTCCATGTGCACGGCTCATGTGTGTGTGTGTGTGTGTGTGTGTGTGTGTGTGTGTGTGTGTCTGTGTGTGTGTGTGTTTATATGAATGTAACATATTGAGGCGGAGAATATTATTAGTGGCGTGTGTTTGTGTGCATGTGTGTGTGAGGGAAATTCTGTATCATGATCATGATGAACTCTAGCAAGAGAGAAACACAGAGATAGAGATGCAGAGAAGAATCATGTACTACTAGTACCGTGGTGGACTCAAAAGTGGTGGCTCTCCGGTTTTTGCGGACCGTATTGGCGTATTGTGTACAGACGGTGGACTATGCGTATGTATATAGTACTTATAATACTGCAGAAACGGCATAGAAGACTGGCAATGGGGCTGCTGCTCGGTTTTAGTATAAGAAGGAGAGAGAGAGAGAGAGAGCATTCAAGAGCTTTGGAATTTGTGGTTGAGGGAAGTATAGCGCGAGTAAGAGAGAGAGAGAGAGAAAGAGTGACTACTGCTACTATAGAAAGGAAGGGAAGGAGGCATGAGCCGGGTGCAAAAATCAATACGTGCATGAGTTCATTGGAGACCCTTGACTCTTCTTTTTGCATCTTCGCGTGGTAGATTTTTGACTGGAAGCTCGGGTGGAAAGCCTGGATACACGGATGTGTACATTATGCTATGCCGCACACATGCATACTGCACATGTGTGTGCGTGTACCTCCACGTGTGTGAGCGGATTCTAGAATTTTTGACAGGAGGAAAGAGAAGAACGGCTAGGCGACTAACTCTGCGTCATCATCATCATCGTGTGTGTGTACAACGATAGAAGAAATACTAGACGTAGGAAGCATGTGATGGTAGTACTAGGAGCAGTGGTATTAGTCCCCGTTCCCAGAAGCTCGCATTGTGTGTGTGCGATAGTGAGAGAGAGAGAGAGTAGGAGAGCTAGTATTAGAAGCAGTAGTGGTAGCACTAGCGGGATATTGTAGTTTGTAGTACTCTCTGCTATCACTTTATATATATATTCTGATGCAGAAATATGTGTGATAGAGGCGGTGGAAACACGTGTAAAAGTAAGCTCACTCTCCCGTCAATAATGCTCTAACAAATGCATAAGAGAGATAGTTTGAGAACCTGCGCGGTTGTCGTCTTCGTCCTATATGTACTACACTTGATGATGATGATGATTTGAGACAGGTTTCGGAGCGGCCAGTAGATTGGACATATATAGAGCGGCGGCGACGGTGGCGGCGGGTTTGGTGGTGTTGTTATACGATAGCGAAAATCTATGAAGGAGTAGTATTGCTCTGTAGTTGTAAGTATGTGTTATGTGTGCGTGTGTGTATGTGTTATGTAGATGTATGCGGGTTGCCAACTGTTGATCGGTTTCAGTGGCTGCCTAGTTATAGAACTACAACTTTTATAGTTTGGAAGTGACTGACTGATGGGAGGCCGGCTTTCATTAATTTACGATGAACATATATTACAAACAAAGAGGATGAGGAGCTGGTTTTCTTGTTTGTTGTTGCAAAGTAATTATGATGCACTTGTCATTATCTTGATGATGATGATAATGGGAATGAGATGGAGGGAAGGAGCATCACCGGAGGTTGTTGTCGAGCTTGTTTTGACCAGTTGGAAGTGTGACCTGGTTTTGAAGGGAACTATATTAATAGCGCCCGGCAGTAAGAACTATTAGGCCGGCCGGTGTGATTTTTGGAGTGTGAAATGTAATATGAATAGCTGTTGAATGAATCCACTGAGACATGTAGGGACTTGATTTAGAGTGGATTCTTTATGACTGCATCATTTGCCCTATGCTGCAGTATTATACAGAGCGCTGATGATGATGATGGCCCTTGGTTCTCTACAATCAAGGCGTCCGTCCGTCCCTGATCTTTGCAGAAGAAATTTTCTGTTTAGAAGGGAAAATGTATAGAAGGGAGAGAGAGAGACAGACAGAGAGAGAGAAAAAAAAAAGAGTGCGAGGAAAATGTATGTATGTGTAGAATTTGGCCTGTGTGAGTTAGTTTTGTAGTGGAAGTTACTGGAGAGGAGAGAGAGAGACAGAGAAGCAGTGTGGTTGATATAGATTTGTAACTACTATACTGTAAGTTAGTGCTTCATTCTAGCTCTTACTCAGTAATGGTATAGGGCATGTGTATAAGGTTTTTGGTAAAGGTAATAGTATAGAGTTTTTTGGTTGGTTCTACTGTGAGAGTTAGAGAGAGAGAACGACTGGAAGAATCCACACAGGGCGAGGGGAAGGAACGAACGATATGTTGCTTGTTCTCTTCTGACTAGTTGAGTCAATCTTTTGGTTGGTATAGGCAACGAACGAACGAACGAACGAATGAAGGCAGTGGGCATGAGAGGTTTTGGAAAATCTACTCCTTTTTAGATCCTTGTTTCACAGTCTCTCTGGCTCTCTCTTGCTATTTCATTTCCATGTGCTCACTTGAGCTACTTCTATATTCACATCTTTTTCGTCCCCGGCTTCGTGCTTGCGTTGCGTTCATCTTCTTCTCGTCGTCTTTTGCTTCTTTTCCCCCCGAATGTGCGTATAGAGTGAGAGACGAAAGTATTCCTCTCTATCCATGCTCGCTACATTGCTCTCTCACACACACACACACACACTGTCTCTCTCTCTCGTAGTCTTTTCATATATATCCCATGGTATGGTTCTATTCTGTTCCATTACGAAGTTGTTAGCTGTAGTAGTATTAGTATTAGGGTTGCAAGGGAGTAGCTAGTAGCAGTTGGAAGGAAGAAATGTTGTAGCATGGATGGAGGTACACCTACAAAAGTAGTATGTATGATGATGAAGAAGAAGAAGATGGTGATACGTACAGAGAGAAGTAGAGAGAGAGAGAGAGGAAATCTTAAGGCTTCAGGGCTCTATCATCATCTCATCGTACTCTGTACTCGCGTATTCTCTCTCTCTGCCTCTTTCTCACTCTTTCTGACTCCCCAGTGTCTGCTTGCTTGCTTTAACTTCTCTCTCGCTCGCTCTCTTCCTTACTCTACCTTGGTCTTGGTCCATAACATGGATTGAGTTTACGTATATACACAACTATAAGCTTGAGAGTGGCTCTTCGTAGTCCTCTTCTCTGTCTCTCTCTCTCTCTCTCTCTCGCTCACTCACTCTCTTCTACACTCTCTGTGATGATGATAGAGAGAAGGAAAAAGGGAAAAAAATAAAAAGAAAAAAAAATATATTCAACGCAAGGCCATGTGGCAAATATTTTCCCATGTACAGGAGACCACTTCTTGTTGGGATCCCGTGTGTATGTGTGTGTGTGTGTTTGTGTGTATGTGTGTTGGGCGGCGAAGAATGGGCTAGAATGTGTTTTGAGGTACACACGCATATAGACATGCACGGGAGTAAGATGACTTTTCTATGTTATAGCTAGCATTACACATAGACACACACACACACGCGTTGGAAAATCCATACAGTGGGCAAGTTGGAGCATGGAGACTAGTATATTTATAGTTGAAACCTGGTAGAGGCCGCAATAGTGGCGGGCTGTTGCTGATGTTGGTGTTGTTGTTGTTGCTGTTGAAAATTATGCCAAGGGCTTGATAATAATAAACTTGGTCCCTGCTAAAGTTTTGGTGGAGGTCTGATGGTATGACAATGGTGTTGTTGTTTTCTTGAGCACCTTGTGGACATGACGGTGAGAATAAGATGAGAAAATGAGGCTGATGAAGGGTCCTCCCCCTTGTAGACTTGTTGGTTGGACTGGGATGTGATTGTATTGAATAGTGAAGCTGCTACTATGACGGTTGGGAACTTATGGAGTATAATATTGGCGCATACTATCCCTGAACTGTAGACCTTTGACATTGTGCGAATATGTAGCATGTGAAACAAAAATTGTAGCTTGTATAGGATTTTTGGGATGTAATCTTGTAAGGTGCGCTGGAGCAAGGCAAGAGGAATAGTTAGAGAGAGAGAGAGTGAGGGGAATGTATTTTGTAGATGGATGGAAAGAGTTTTTTTTTGGACTTGCGAGGAGCTGCAGCTTGATGATGATGTTGTTGATATATAAGATAGGATGAAGATGCTCATATTGTTGCTGGTGTATTGTTGCACTTATTTTCCTCATTCAACCTTTCTATCATCATCAAAGCTGTTGAAGTAAGTTGTGTGTGGTGGAGGAGTTGCACCGCAGGTTTGTGCATATGTGCAAGTCAAGTGTGTGTGTGAATGTGTGTTCAGCACAGGTAGACAGAGCATATGAGCGGAATAGTTTTAGGTGAAGCCAGGGCAAGTTACTGAATTACCCTTTGATGTACTTTACACAGGAACTACCTTAATTACTTTTTGCTCAGCTTGGAATATAATACTATATGGGATGGCACATGTGTTATTATAATGCTGTTGCACTCTTGTCTGTCAGGATGGACCAGTGGTGGTAGCAGGAGCAATAATGTTTGAGACAGTGAACTTTTTTTTAGTTGCATGTTACGGTGGGAATATGAGTGTCTGTGTGCGTAACGTGTGTGTGTGTACTTTTGGTTCATGCACCGGGCAGAGGATGTGCGGGTGCTGCGGAGCTTGTGTGATGATGGGATGTTGAAGAAGAAGAGTTTTAAGAGGGAAAAGCAAAGAGGTGGATGATAAAATGACTCTGAACATGATGATTTCTTCTTCTTCTTTCCATCCTCAGCGTCTTTTTGGTCGTCTTCGTTATGAGAGTCATAAGAGGGAGAGAGAATGAACTACATGAAGGAAGAGTTAGTGGTTGGTGATTACATGATATATAGGGAGAGAAGATGCTCGCAAAGGATTTTTCTCTGTTGCAAAAACTGTTGGATGAGACGTGGACATTGGCATGGGTTAAAATACTTGTGGGTGCTGTAATTATTTTTGAACTTGTAAGCAGGCTGTTGCTAAGTTTGCAGACGGAAGGGTATGATGATGATGATGATGATACCTGTGGTGAAGGAACTGGTTGTCCATATAAGACTAATTGTTGATGCTGCTTTTGCCATAGCGGACCCACACGTGTGTGTGTGTATATGGAAGAAGTTTTCGTGGAGTGTCCAGTGTGTGAGATGGAGTAAAGGCGGGAGGAAGTGTGAGTGCTGATTGGCAGGGGTCTATTTTTACTATCCGACCATGACGATATTGATGATGATGATGATGATGATGGTGAGGATGATGATGAGGACGCGGAAAACTCAGGAGGTTAAAAGACTTGAAAGGTGTTGGAGGTCATGTTGATTTTAATTTTTTTTATAGAAATTTTGCTGGTGCAGTGGCGGAATGAAACTTGAAGGGAGTAAAGTTTTGCGTGCCTGCTTGCGTGCCTATTGCCTGGATAAGGTTGCAACCTGTTGAGGGAGCTTGTGTGTGAGAGAGAAAGACAGAGAGAGAGATTCTTGGGGTGATTGTATGAGATTGAAGCGGGGCCATGTAATTGTTGTATACTGATGCTGATGATGATCATGTTGTCGAAGATGGTGGAAATCTTGTATTCAGGCGTGACGTTATATATGCCTTTTCTCTGTTGTGAGTGAGTGAGATGATGGATAAAGAGACGAGTGTTTGTGGCGAAACTTGTGTGTCTGTGTCCGTTTATGTGTGTGTATGTGTGTGTGTCTGTGGAGTATGAGTTGCTGTACTTGTGCTATGCTATTACTGTTACATCATGTAGGAGTTTGGATTGCCTGAGGGTGAATTCCAGTCCACACTCGCCCTCACAGTCAGTCAGATGAGAACTATTTGGAGTTGCATAAAGTCAAGGCTTCCCATTCAGGCCGCTGCTCAGGTGTTTCTGGCTATTTTTCTCGCTCGTCGTCGTCTCTTTCGTTGTCGTGGTCTTATGGTTGCCGTGACGAGAAGTACAGCGCACTGAGTTTGCGGATGAGTCTGTAGAGTAGCAAGTATAACATAAGGAGAAGCCATATAGTGAGATTTACTCGAGCCAAGATGAAGTCTCTCTATCTCTCTCGCTCTCTTTACCCGCCATCTTTTTTTCAGCCGTTGGATATGATCTGCTGAGAGCTGGAGATATGAAGAAAGAAACAGTTCTTTTGTCTTTAATGACAGACAGGGAGAGCGTGGATGTATGTAAAGCTTGTGTCACAATGCGTGTGGTAAATGTGAACAGGATGATGATGATACTGCTGCTGCTGTTTTTCTTTTAAACATTGATGTTGCGGATCAGAGACCGGTGGCTATGATTACTTTGTAATCATTGTGATGATACGCCACTTCATTACAAGTAGGCCTGTGTGAGCGTGACATGAGGATGAAATGTGTGTAATAGACATTGTAGTAGTAGTTGTTGTTGTTGTTGTGTCATCATCATGGAACGGAGGATGTGGAGAGTCTTATGCAGGAAAAGCAAGCTCATGTTCCTTTGCTCAAATTCACACACACATGATGAATGTGTATATGTGTGCACATGAGGAGCGGGGGGATTTGCCGGTATGGTAGCAAGCAATAAGCTTATGATGACGGTGAAGCTGCTGAGGATTGAAATCTGTAGCACTTTGGAGAATGACGACAAGAATGATTTTTATTTTACCAAGTGGAAATCCATTAGTGGGCAGTGTAGAGTGAATGATGGGAAGTTTGCTGGGTGGGTCGGCGAGGGAGTAATTTACAGGTTGACATAGTTAAAGTCTGATTACCTTCCGGTTTCATGCGTGTGTGTGCATGTGTAGAATGATGTGGACGTGTGCGACGGTGTTGTAATGAGAGTTGTCAACAGGCTCGAAGCATACAAGAACTCATGTAGTATGGGATACGGGGTGGGATGGAATGAATACCTGTGCGTGGAATTATTGTTGGGCTGGGAAGCTGAAGTGAGTTGGAAATGATGGAAAAGGATTTGTCGCTGCGCTGATGATCTTGATGGATGTGAATATTCAATTAAAGTGGTCAGTGATCTCATGTACTTTAAAAAGAGAAATGGGATTTCAGAATTGTTTCACATGAGGCTCTCCAGTAATGCACTGAGAATTATTATTGTTGGGCATGGGATCATTCAAAGTATTGCTACTTAGCAGCATAATTAATTATGTGAGGAACTGATTTTGAAGCTGAAGGATACTGATGGTGATGATGATAATAATAATAATAATGATGTGTTCTATGTAAGAAGCGTGAGATGAAGAGAACTTATTTGTTGGATTGAGTGAGTGAAATAGTGATTTTATTGAGCGGCAGCAGTAGCAGCAGCAGTAGCGAGCTCCCTCAGAGATACATGATTGCCATAGTTACTTGTGTCTGGAGACATGAATTTAATAATGTTCTATTCTGTGATTGCAGATACGATGGGAGAAAAATATCACTCTAGGTGAACCACCAGGATTCCTTCATTCGTGGTGGTGGTAAGTGAAATTCCCATTGCATTACTGTCGCATTTCTTATGCAAACTTAATGGAGCTGTCGCTTTCCATGGAAATCAGTGTCATCATTGTGACATTTATCTTGCCAATTTCAGTGTGTTTTGGGACCTGTATTGTGCAGCACCGGAAAGACGGGACACATGTGAACATTCTAGTGAAGCCAAAGCCTTTCATGATTATGTAAGTAATCATATAGATTTGGATAATTTAGCTCTCGTTGATGTGAAGAACAAGAACTTAACTGAGTGTGGTTTTCTTCTTTTACAGGGATTCGTGAATTCAGGTTACGGCGTTAACGGCATAGCTCATGTGAGTACTCTCAGTTGTCACCAACATTTTGGTCGTCTCTTGGGCGTGGGATGGAATTGAAAATTAGATAATATATTTGAGGGAGATATTGTACAAGTCACTGGTCTGTTGTAATGCAGCCATGAATTAAGTGTGAGGATGTGACAAAGAAGTTTTTATGGAAACATTAGGAGTTTGAATTTGTTTGTGTGACAGAATTTCAAATAGCCCTGTATTTTTCGTTCTTGTTTCTAAAACAAATCAAGTGCTAAGTAATTGATTGGCGGAATGTTTGGAAATTTAAATTGTGTTCACTGTATTCATGGTAGGACTTACAGATAGTTCAAAGTTGATTGATTGATTTGATTCTACTGGGGACAACGAATGTGTAGGCTTGTAATTAAGTCGTTTATATTTAAATTTTATATTTTTAGAATGCCGGTCCTACCCAAAGTCCGATGGGTCAGATGCCTCCTACTGATGGCATGGCTGGAGGCCCGATGCCCCCCGGCTTTTTCCCTGTGAGAAAAAAACTAGAAATCTTAGAAAATGTACAATGCTCAAGATCAAACACAGTCTTAATTTGTGAAACTGACGAAACTCAGATGCAAATTCAAGTGTGCTGTAAAGGCCACATGCAGCACACGCTTTAAGATAACAATTCTGTTGTTGTTTTCGGGTGTTTCGCACTGGCTGAGTTGAGCGCGTTGTTATTACGTGAATAGGGTAATAATGATGCAAATCTGACGAAGTGCTCAATTTCTCTTTGCAGAATTCTACCATGAGGCCGTCTCCTCCGACGCATCCCTCTTCACAACCGTCCCCACATTCTCAGCCTCCTCCTCCACAAATGCAGGTATGCTTAAGACTGACGGTTATATGTGTATTTGTCCAAGATTCATTGTTCTCAGTTTTGAATCAATATGTGTTTGATTTAAAAAAAAAATTTAGCCCTTTCCAATGGGCCCGCGGTATCCAGGTGGTCCCAGGCCGGGAGTACGGTTACCCCAGATGGGCAACGACTTTAATGGAGTAAGTAGTACTCACTGGTTTGAATTTAGGAATAAGGAGCATGAGTGAGGCATGAATTTCACAGAATTGATCTCTCTAATTGCAGCCCCCTGGTCAACCAATGATGCCTGGACCTATGGACCCCTCACGGCAAGGTCAGTGTCTAAAGAAAAAATTATCAGCAATAATTGATAACAGTTGCAAACTTATAGGACGGATGATGACAAACATTACTTACTTTTACTTACACTAGTAGCATGTTCTAGTCGACACATGTGAGACTTCAGTAGATAACAGCTTTGGAATGTTCTTTGACCTGTAATTTAGTCTTGATCACTTTCTAATATACTTATATAACAAATGAATTTTGAATGCTGCTGTTTCCGCGAACAAATCATAGGGGAAGGCGGGGACTTTGTGGGATGGCAAGGTATGAATCTGAAGAATATATTTAAATCTTTCTTGCGTTTCTGTGACGTCTTGCCCCGCTGATGCACGCGTCACACAAGATTTTGTGTGACATGCATGTTGACACCTGCCACATCATTCCCGTAGTTTAACGCACACACCATTATCATCACCTTCTGCAGTCTTTGTTTTGTTTCTCGTAGCTCGTTTCTCATAAGTTTTTAGCTCACTATTTCCTGCTTAAATGTTGATACTTAATTTGTCAAAACGTCCGTCTGCTTTGAGTGTTGAGATAAGTTACTTGTAAACTTGTATGAAGGAAGATATCATAATCTTATCCAGTTTGTGTTGGATATGTAGGAGGACCAGGAGGAATGGCGCCCATGGGTCCAAGAATGACCCCTCCAAGACCCGGTATGGGTCCTTTAGGTCCATCATATGGCCCTGGACCAGGAATGAGAGGTCCACCGCCGGGACCTCCTGGGGGTCCGGGTGGCCCAGGGATGCCCCCGATGTCCATGGCTGGTCCCGGACGCCCCCAGTGGCCACCAAACTCTCAAGCTGTAAGCTATAAATGTTTTGAAAAGTTTTTGTAGGTCTAATGTGAATGTGGGATTTATTGTGAGTTGAATATTTTTCAGCCAATGAATTACAATTCCTCGTCACCTGGTAATTATGGGGGACCTCCCGGATCTGCTGGTCCTCCGGGACCTGGAACGCCCATAATGCCCAGTCCTCAAGGTAAGCTTTTTAAAGTTTGTGCGAATAATAATTTTGATTTGTGTGGATTGAAAAGAGGGTCTTATTTGTTTTCTCTAAAATTCTTTGACAGATTCATCAAGTTCAGGCGGTGAAAACATGTATGGTATGATGAAGCCCGTTTCCGGGGGAACTTTATCAGGGGTAATTATGATTTGATACTTAAATGCAAAATAATTATGGAGGCAGATTGCATTAGATTGCGATATGATTGCAGAATTAGCGAACAAAATAATATTCTTCTGGTTGTTGTCTATCGTAGTGATGTTTTTCACTTGCCCATTGCTACCTGGCCCCCTATTCTTTTACCCTCTGCCCCCTATTTTTGCCAGTCAAGTCACCCACCAATGTTTTAAGAACTTAAAAGTGAAAAATCGTTTTGGAGCAGGCAGGCTGGCTTTTAGCGGTGAGTTGAACACCTTACGTCCATCTGCAGCCGGACTGATACCATTTTTTCATCTATTCCGCAACCGGCTGCAGATTTAAGCCCGGGTGGTGGTGGGGAGCATGAAGCGTGTAACGCTTCGCTTACACACCGAATTATTTTTTTCCTCTTGTATAAAATAATAATTCTGGTTGCCTTTGATAAATGAATGCTTAGGGATGTTACCCTGACTATATTATCTACTAAGCTTGGTTGCCATGGGAAGCATCGAATCGAATGTGCTAAATATAATGTTTGTTGTTTTTTTAATGAGCGACAACCATGCTGTAGATAATAATTAATGCGCTCTCCTCCTCCATCTCCTCCAACTGTCTAGTTAATATATCCTCTTTTGAACAAAAGTATGCATAGCTGTACAACAGAGCTTGAAAAAACAATAGTTGTTTCTTGAAAGATTCTAACGAGCTGTAAATATTTTGTGTCCTCAGGATTTTCCAATGGGGGGAGGTCCAGAAGGTGGTCCACTAGCACCAATGGGACCTGGTATGACACCGGTGATGAATGGTGATGGTTTGGATCTAAAAAACTCCCCTGCTAACGGTCCAGGTACCCCAAGAGATGATGGGGGCTCATCTATGCCAGAGTACAACCTAGGAGGATTTGGAGGACCCCCTGAAAACGTACGTCACCGAGTCTCACCCTATGACATTTTAAATATGAATTCTCCTTAACGTTTGTTTGCCTGATGGTTCCATCATAGGAGCAAACAGAGTCTGCAGCCATTTTGAAAATCAAAGAAAGTATGCAAGAAGAAGCTAAAAGATTTGAAAAAGACTCAGAGCATCCGGATTACTTCATGCAATAACATTTTAAAAAAAAAACAAAAAAGAGAAACAATATATGTGACTCTCCTTTCCAAGACTCGTCATTGTACATAAAATATACGTAATGACAGAAAGAGACAAAGAGAGACAGAAAGAAAAAAAGCAAGGCATGAACAGAAAGTGTGAACATGAACCTAAATTAGAGTTAATAATGTGTCTCGAGTTAAGTAACTCAGGTGGTGATACTGCTATTTTCTCCCAGTATAAAAAAGCAAAAACACACACACGTACACACTTACACAAACACTCCCACAATATTTAGGCCATGTTGTGAGAAATAATCCGACAAACGGATATAAAAAAATATATAAAATGATGGTGAATGTTCTAATATCTTCTGGTGAAATTAGTGGAAGCAGGGTGAACCTGTTAGAAGCTGTGTGGCCAACTTTTGAAGGACATCATGATGGTGGTGATGATGATGATGACTACATGGAGCCAGAAGTCAGGTCTAACAGACCACGTGCAAAAACTACTGAGAAAAGTGGAAGTGTTTTACTTATTGCCACAAGACAGAAGAAGAAAAAAAATCTCCAAAGAGACTCTTCGTTTGGGATACCATCACATCTCAATCAAAATCCCGGTTCAGCTCTGGTTACCTCTCCCCTGCCACAGCCTGAGCCCCTTCCCCCTCCCCCAACCCAAGAGTAATGCCCAATATCCACAATCGTGACCCCGCTCCCCCCCCCCTCCCCTTGTATTCGTCGGACATGGAAATGACGGCTCAACATCGATTTTATCTATATAATTATTATATAATCAACCTCTGCCCGATGGAGAAGACCTGGAACTCGATTTAGTTCTGTAATAATGTGAGAAGAAATAAACGTACATATTACAAAAAAACATCCATAAGAGGAAGAAGAGGATGGGTTTAGGAAGAGACAGAGGGTGAGAGTGTGAAGAACGTGAAAGGTATATAGAAAGGAGGAAGAAACATGGAGCTCTAATCAGCGTCAGTATGTTATATTTGAAATAAGAAATGGACTACTGGAACTTTGTGATGTTGTTTTGTAGCAATCCCGCCGGACACACAGTTATAAGATCTTATATATATATAATTATTACATATATATATATGAGACTATGAACGTTTAAAACTGACAGTGGGTCTCTGCAAACGTTTTCTTTAATTCTCCGTGTACAATACATATACAGAATAGTCTCATGTTAGGTGAAACCTTTAAACTAAAGTATTATTGCTACATAAGATAATTCCTATTCTCTTGAACAATATTATTATGTGTAGCAGTTTGGAATAAAGTTCTATCCATGAAATTGTGAATGTGTGTGCATTTTTTTCCCTCACTTCCGCACAAGGCGGGCCCGTCCTTAATTTTGTCATTCTCATCATCATGATCACACACAAGACTGATTGGATATAATGAAATGTCACGGTTAGTGACGGCGTCCCACCTTTGTTTATTATCAACCATTCGTACCGACAGAGAAAAACAATGGCTCTCACAAAGAGATTGTGAGATTTACTATGGGACTCGTAATGCGAATTATGGAAATTTGGAATTCGTACCGTTGTCGTCACGGTTAATGCACGAGCAGCAATGGTGATGAGTACTCAACTTCGAAACACTGAGGATCAGGACGTTGTATGGCGTACAGGTTTATGCCTTTGGCGCTTTGAAGGCGATA